>JAWNNX010000694.1:5435000-5477500 GCA_035044505.1 Zaprionus lineosus | reverse complement strand
AATGTATAGAAAAATCATTAACGCACAGACAAAAGATAACAGTAGAGAGGAGCGGGGAGCGGGGAGAGAGGAGAGGAGGAAAGGGAGGAGAGTCGAGGAGAACAGAAGGTTGCGTCGACGGGGCATGGGCAAAACTACCTGCCACGCCGGCAGCACACACTTGTGCCAAGCGGCTGCCATAACTCGCCGCTGCTAACGGTCCCAAGAACAACGCCGGCAACAGCAACAGCATCACCAGCAATAGTAACAACAACAACAACAACAACGGCAGCAACGGCAGCAGCAGCAGCATCTCATCTCACCCAAAACGGCGCATGTGCAGCAGCAGCCTGTGTCCGCCTGTCGATCCATCCGTCCGTCCGTTGGTCCGCTCGCTTGCCGTCTGCCGTCTGCCGTCCTTCGGTCCGCCCGTTCACCGTACTCCCGTCGCCTGTCGTTCGTGTGCGTCTTTGTGCGTCAACGCCCTCATGGGAACCAAACACCGAACCCTGCGCAACTGCCACAACTGCCACAACTGCCGCAACTGCCGCAACTCTGCCTCAGCTGCTGAGCCCGGCGGAGTAGGCATTCTTTTAGTGCATCTCTTCCGGCATTCAAAAATTTATGTCACTGATTGGCAACACACACACACACACACACACACGCACACATAAATCCAGTTCGTCCTTTGTGGCAAGTTCCTTTTGTTGGCATTTTGTGCGCGTCATGTCAAGCGTTGGGTTATTGATAGCGGCAGGTGCAGCCGAATCCCAGGACAGTGCCCGCCACTCCTGCCACTCCTGACTCCCTAGCCTCGCTCGCCAGGCTCTGGCCGGCCGTCTGTCCAACTGTTCGCCAGTCCACCTGTCCGCCTGTCCATCCGTCCGCCAGTCGGACATCTTCACAAGCTCAAATTACATTGCAGCTAAGCGACAATCAAAGGCTTCCCCAGGCCGCTGGCTAATGAGCTGCCAGTTGGGCGTCTCCGGGGGGAGGGAGGCGGGGAGCAAAGACAAAAGCTCAAGCGATGCATTGGCATGTCAGCAATGCAACTGACTAACCCGACCGCCGCCCCTAACCCATCCCACCATCTCTACTCCCCCCCCCCCCCTCTCCCGCTCTCTGCTTGCCACAAAAAAATAAAAGAATTGTATAAGTCATTGTCATGTTGAGGCAGCGCTTCCGGTGCCGCATCTTTGAGACACAGAATTCCTAACATGCCCCCAGCAACATGAAGCATGACGAGCAGAGAAGCTGCTGCTGTCGCTTGCTTCCCCCCCTTCCTCCTCCCTCCCCTCCTACTATCGCTCTTCTTCTTCCCCATCTTCTTATGCTGCTGAATTGTTATTATTATTGGTGGGGTTGTGGGGGTTAATTTGATTCAATTAAATGAGCGTGCATAAAACCCTTTGACAGCTCTTAAAACAGACCCCAACCCCACCCAGGCCAACAGCTTAAAAGACAGAGGAGACAGGGGGGCACACCCAAAGCAAAAGCCACAAACAAAGCTAAGACCAAAGTCAAAGGGGAGCAAAGCTCTCATTGAATTCATTGAAAACGTCATCGAAAAGTTGCACAATGCTTGCCGCATCACGTTGCATGGACCGGCGGCCACATTCATTGTCTTCTCAACACGTTCTCAACTTCCGTTACCTCCGGTCACCCCATCTCCATCTCTCCCCCACCCCTGTCCCTGCCACACTTGGCCATTGGCTCTTCTGCACTTTGACACATGAGGCTAATTGTTTGTGGAGCGCGCGTGCTGCAGCAGCAGCAGCAGCGGGCAAATTATAAAGTGTCGTGGAAGTAGCAGCTCTCAACCCACCTCACCCCACAGACCACGCCTCGACCTGGACCCACCCATACTCCCCCCTCCCATCTGGTATTCCCTTTAAAAATCAACGTCTCTGGTGCTGCCCCATTGCTTTGTCGCGTTAAACCGGAAATCCGGTGTGCGTGTGTGTGCGAGTGTGCGAGTGTGCGAGTGTGTGTGTGTGTGTATCTGTGTGAGGTTTGTTTTCTTTAACATCAACTTTTACTGCCTTCTTCTACTTCACTTGGCATAAACTTTCTTGCTTTTGACTTCGTTTCTCGTTTATCTCTCGCGAAGTTTAAAGATCGCGCTCCACACATCTCAGATGGGAGATGGGAGATTTCGAGAGATGGGAGATGGGAGATGAGATTAGCGCATGCCATTGGAATGCTTAGACGAAATTCTCTCAGTGAGCAAGAAGAAGAAGAATTTGCTTATCAATATGTTAAATTTGGTTGCCAGAATAACGGAATCTCAGATCGTCATCGATATCTCTGAAGAGCTACTTTCGGAACCAGCGTGAGTCCAAGTAAACACACACACGCACACACACTTACTCACACACACACACGCGTGGATCCCAAATAAAGAAGTGAAGAGTGTTTAAAGAAAAGAAATCAAGGGGAATTGAGGAGCAATCAAGGGGATTCAAGGGATATAAGGGAAGGAGAAGGGAGGCGTGGACGAGGGGAATGGTGAGGGGGTGATACAAATGCGACTGGCAATAAACATGCTCAAATTTCAAAGAATTTCCCACGCTGCTTACACAGACACAAGAGCGTCAATGAAGGGGGTAGGAGACAGGGGACAGAAGACAGAGGACAGAAGACAGTAGACAGGGGACAGGGGACAGAGGACAGGGGAGAGGGAACAGGCGACTGGAGACAGGAGGCAGCTCCTTACATAAGTATATCCTGCCACAAAGACACGACAAAGGTTTCCCCCTCAAGTGCCAGGAGCCCCCGTATATATTTATAGGAATCTATCGGCGTACGATATGGAAAAATCCTTCAAATCCTTCGAAGGTAATGAAAAACTGTCAACAAAGGGTTAGGGCTAAGCTATAAAAACAGGAACTGAAACTGCAGCTGGTACTCCAATTCCAACAAGAGCGTATCAGGTCCTTCTTCCTTGAATCCTGCTCACTAAAAAAGTAGGTCAAAATCGCGTGGGAATCGCGCGGTTCCAACAAAATGCGGAAGTAAATTCCGAACGGAAGTAAATAAAACTAATAAAGAGCAGCAAATGAAGACAACAAGGAAGTCCGCGCATAACTTCCGCTATAGAAGCAGAAGGAGGGGCAGAGGAAGAGGAAGAAGGAGCAGGAGTCAATGGAACAGAGATGGCAATGGAGATGGTAGCTGGCATGGGTATAGGTAGACAGCAATTGAACTGCAAGGCATAGCTAAAGGTGAGGGTAGTGGCAGCGACAGAGGCAGAGGCAGCGACAGTGGCAGAGGCAGAGGCAGAGGCAGAGGCAGGGGCAGAGGTAAAGGTAAAAGGTCAGGCAAGGCAAAGGCAAAGGCAAAGGCAACCTGTTTGGCTTTGGTATTGGCTTCGGCTTCGGCTTTGGCTTTGGCTTACTTCCTGTTCTGCCCAGAGCAGTACTAATCCCTTTTTAAAACCAACACACACACACACACACACACACATGTATATATAGGGTAAATATGTGTGCGTGTGTGAGTGTGAGTGTGTGTGCGTGCACTTATTTATTTACATCTGTTGGTTGCCTGCACTAAATCACTTCCGGACTTCCGGTTCGTCACGAACTCGCTAAGTAGTTGCGATGGCAATAGAGAGAGAGAGAGAGATAGCCAGAGACTTAGAGACAGGAAGGGGCAGAGGCGAAAAAGGACGTGCAGGTAGTAGGCTGAGCCTTGAGGCAGGTGCAACATACCCAACGAGTGAGAGACGCCTGGAAACGGCCTATTGATTTCATTATAAAAATAATTTGAATACAAATCAGACAGAAATAGAAAAACAACATGCATACACACACACACACACACACACACACACACACACACACGCACAGCTATAAAAAAAATCAAATTGAAATCGAAACAACCGAAAAAAGGCCAAAACAAGTTTCAGTCAAGGAAAGGACCCAAAAAAAAGCGACAACAGCAGCAACAACAACAATCAGAGCAACACAGACAACAACAACAACAATAACAACAACAACAGCTAACAGAATAACAACAACAACAACAACAAGCAGAAGACGAAACGTCAAAAGGTACTGAAAACTGAAAACAATTCCACTTAAAAAATTGATTGCTTTCGATAATTTCGTTGAAAAGTTGTTGTATTTGTTGTTGTTTTTATTATTGTTGTTGTTGTAGTTGTTGTTGTTGTTGGTGATGTTGTTGTGTCGCTTGTTGTTGTTAGTATCGTTGTTGCTCTTGTTGTTGTTGTCTCTAGAGTGCTATACAATAAAATCAAATGAGGGGAATAAATGACATGTTGAGGGGCACACACACACACACACACACACACACACCTTTACAGGCACTTACACACACTCTCATAGACACACCAAACACACATACGCTCCTCCACACTACTTTACATCACAAGAACGAAGCGAGTCGAAGGACACAATTAAAGTCCTTAGACGCTAGTTGAGTTTTATGTTTATAGCTGCCAGGATCGAGATCAGGGATAAACAAGGAACAGAGATAGTATGTGGTAGCATAAGCTTTTATGTCAAAGCCTTGGCAAGGACAAAGGATTAGGTAAACAAGGTGTGTCCTGGGACATGGATAGTCCTTATACACGGAATTCAATTAATGAAAAGTATTTGCCAAAGATGTTTATAGAGTCGATTGAATGGACCCAAGTAAACAGAAGGGCACACACACACATACAGATACACATACACACACTCACACACACACATACAGTTGTATATGGGGGCACGTATGTTAATCAAGTTAAATGAGGTGCCTGTTTTTTACAGAGATCATTGAGTTTGCGTTTTGGTATTTGTTTTTCTCTTCATGGCGAATCCTTTCTGATGCAGGCAGGAAAACCAAGACCCCAAGACCCCAAGACCCCAAGACCAATGATTTCAATGTCCAATCAAAGGACACTTCAAAGCAAAGATACATCCCATGATTAGTTCGGTTGCGAGCAGTCCTTTCCATCAATGAATCCATTTCAATGGCTTTTGGCCATTCAGATGATGGCCAATGGTCGATGGCCAATGGTCGATGGTCGATGGCAACTCATTTACGGCTAAGACCAAAATCTGAATCCATAGAAATTGAAGCCGGTCACTTATTTAAAATTTGTCCTTTGGTTTTATACTTGCAGGACTCTGAGGACGATTTGCCTGTATGTGCACCAAATGCGGTCTGCTCCAAGATTGACCTCTATGAAACGCCGTGGATTGAACGCCAGTGCCGTTGCCCGGAGTCAAATCGCATGCCCAACAATGTCATACTGCATCATCGTGAGCATCCACGGGCCCGCCATGGGATCCTGGACAGTCAAAAGTATCGAAGCTACTACGAAAAGGAAAAGATGCTGCAGCACAAGCGTCTGCTACTGGGCGAGTTCCAGGACAAGAAGTTCGAGAGCCTGCACCTGAAGAAGCTAATGCAGAAGCTGGGCGCCGTCTATGAGGATGACCTGCAGTTGCAGTACAACGACTACTTGGAACGCTCCCCGGACTACAATGAGGCGCTGCCTCCGGCCTATGAGGAGGTAACGGACAACGAGCTGCCGCACACGCCGCCACGCGGCTCCGCGCACATGCGTCATTCCGGTCATCGGGGCCTCAAGGAGGCCACTAGCTACATTGGTGGCTGCCCCAGCAGCCTGGGCATCGAGGATGGCCACACCATTGCGGACAAGACCCGACACTACAAGCTGTGTCAGCCGGTGCACAAGTTGCCCGTTTGCAAGTGAGTCAAGAGTGGAAGCCAATGCTCCTCCAACTGGTCACTAATTGTGATTCCTTCTTCTGCCCTACCCTAGACACTTCCGAGACTATACCTGGACCCTGACCACCGCTGCTGAGCTCAATGTCACCGAGCAGATTGTGCACTGCCGCTGCCCCAAAAACTCGGTCACTTATCTAACCAAACGCGAACCCGTCGCCAACAGCAGCACTGCCTATCGGTATCTCTTCGCCTGCTCCCCGCTGACGGTAAGTGCCAGGAGGCAATCCCCTCGAGAAATTTCTAAACACTTCTAATCACATCTCTCTCTCTCTCTCTCTCTGCAGCGCCTACGTTGCCAGCGCAAGCAACCCTGCAAACTGTTCACGGTGAGAAAGCGGCAGGAGTTTCTGGATGAGGTGAACATCAACTCGCTCTGCCAGTGCCCCAAGGGTCACCGCTGTCCCAGCCACCACACGCAGTCGGGCGTCATAGCCGGCGAGAGCTTCCTGGAGGACAACATACAGACCTATTCCGGCTACTGCATGGCCAATGATTAAGGCGCCTCCCGGTAGCTGCTAATTATATGGGTTATACATATAGGTACATATATAGGACTACGCATATAAGTCGACTGAGCCAATTGAGTCTCGCCAAGTTAACAATTAAACTAAAAACTAAAATTAAAACTGAACCTTAAACTTAAACTGAAAGCTACAAAAACAACAACAATTATACAACCTATAACAAACTTGTGTGTGCGTATGTGTGAAAGTGTGAGTGCATGAGTGTGTGCGTGTGTGTGAATGTGAGCGCGTGTAAAGTTTATAATCTTCAAATAATTTTTTTTTTTTTTTTTAAGTTGCTACCAAAATTTGGTCATATATAAATTATAATATATAAATAATACCTTTATATATATATAAATATTTAATTAGTTCTAAGACGCAGTTTGTTATACAAATCATTTGTAATGAATATATTTATAAAAAGCGTTCTTATATCTGTAACATAGCACACTATAATTACCCCCCTCCCACCCGCTGCCCTGTGCCCTAAGCCCTAAGCCCAAAGCCCGAACCACTTTTCATTTCCATCTCCCTATACATCTTCTCTCTGTCTCTCCCTTTCTTTCTTTCTTTCTTTCTCTCTCTTCCATAATTGTATATATTATACGCAGCTCTTTCTAATATAAATATTATTTATAACAACCCTAGACTCTCCATTGATCTTAACTTCAAACATAGCCTAACTTCTTATATCCGATGCGTGCCAAATTAGAATGCAGTTTCTCTCTTCTCAGTTTAAATAATTTATAAACCAGAAGATTAAAAAAAAATAATAATAATAAAAACATAAAAGTTAAAAGAAATTAATGGAACAGTTTGAAACTGTCTCCCAGAGCAGCTAATTATTAAAAGAGCCCAGGAAAATGGGGTAGAGATTTTAGTATGAAAAACTTTAAATAAAAAACTAACAATCAATAAAATATTTGCTTTAATATTTTTATGAAAATATCTTTAAAACATATATATAAAATATATAAATATATATATATATTTACATTTGTAACAAAGAATTTAAAAGTTCTCTTCTATCCATAATCTTAACTCAACTCAAATTCCCTCTTTCAAGTATTCGAGCTATTTAAGTATTAGGCATGATATTTCTTGTATTATTTAAACAGTCGGCATGTGTTTTTTTATTTTATATAAATTTTGTATAAAGGCCAAAACGAGCAAAAATAAATTTTAAATTATGAATATCGAATGAAACAATTTCTCAACATTTTAAACTTTTTTTCTTTAAGGATTTTAAATATTACAAAATTGCAGAGCAAATACAAAAGACACGAATGGACATAGAAACATGAACTAGTTTTTAAATACTCTTAGTTAATTAATGAAACAAATTTGAAACAAATTTGAAACAAACAACAAACTTTGTCATCAAACTTTAATTTTATCAGAGAAACTTTTTCTGCGCGCACAAAAGTAGGCAACAGAAACCTTATTGTCCCAACAAAAGGCCACCACACCGATAAGCTGTGGTGGGAAACTTTGCTAAGTTGCACTCGCTTACTCTTGTTTACAACCACACTTAGAGATTGCTAAAGGATTATCGCCCATACCTTTATGGAATGGAAAGTTTAAAGGCATAAGAAAATATCCTTTTCGAAAATTGAATGCAAAACTAATTATTATTGAAAAGATAAATTTAAAATTTATACAGGTCATTCTTAAGCCTTAAATTCGTATGCAGTCAAATGACTTTACAAGTCAAGTATCTAACATAGACTTAAATAAAATTTTAAACTCTTTAACTTGAAAAATATTCATAAATTAGCGGTTAACGTTCACTTTCAGTGTAGAAAGTGTTACTAGATAAACAAAACTATCCCTACAAAAATTTGCCCGGATAATATGAGACCTCCAGCTGATACACCTGATCCAGCTGCAAATCTCATGTTAATGTGGAGCAAACTCTGTTTAGAAAGTCGCAGCTAAATGCGCGAAATCCAGTTTTTAAAAGCATGAATGCCCGTTTAAACGTTCCTTAAATCATATTTAGTGAGGCAGATGTCATGGAATGATTACTTATGGATTCTCAGAGTTATTCCGACAGACAAAAGACTGCGCTTAAGATAATATCAGGAAAAATAGTCTGTTAACGATACCGGAAGCCAGAAAACCATCAAAACTTGCAGCTTAAACCTTTCTTTAAGAGCTTAACAAAAAATTAAAAAAAAAAAGAAAAAAAAAAAATATGAGCTTAGAGCAAAGCAAATACCTGGTAACTGGTAAATGCACAGATGACTACACAATTCTAAACACCAATCTAACTTTTTTGGTACGAGGGGTATTCAAGCACAAAGTCGATTATTTCCTGGCGTAGGGCAGCAAAAACAATTAAAAACTACAAACTCAGTGTGGATTAAGCAGCTGAAAAATGCAAATTATTATTGAGAAGCAGTCATAAAATATGGGAAGAGAAAAGAAACAAGAAAAAAGCAGATAAAGAGCGACGAAAAAAAAAAAACACAAAATAGAAAATAGAAAAAAAATAGAAAAAAAAAATATGGCTAGAAAGGCAGCCGCAGCGTTGGCCAGAGTCAGTCAGCGGCAATATAATTAAATAAGTGGCGCAGCAAATAGACTATAACTGGGATGAGCCGCTGCAGAGTTACTCCGGAATAAGTAAGCGGGAGTGGAAAGGTGGTCAATGGCGAGAGAAATATGGAAAGAAAGGCCGGGGGCAGCTGCGGTGGAATATGGGCGGAGTTGGCAAGGCGGGTAAGGTGGGCAAGGCGGGCGGTGCGCCATGCCGCAAATTCAATTAACGCGCGGCGAAGGCGACGACGACAACGACAAAAAATTAAAACATAAAAAGACAACACGACAAAAACAAAAAAAAAAAAAAGAAAATATTAAAAAGCTAAAATAAAAAAAAATAAAAAAAATTTATAAGGAAACAAGCGAATAAAAAGTTTCAAGTGTAAAGAACGAGGTGTAAAAACAGCGTGGCGAATAAAAAAAATACAACAAAAGCAACTAAAAAAGCAAATCGTAAAAGCCAAACGCCCGACGAAAGAGGAGCACATTATTTTTTCTTCTTCTTCGGGATTTTACGACTCCAACCGGAAGCTGAGCGCGTTAAAAACTCGGCTTTAAAGGCAACAACAACAACAACAACAACAACAACAGCAACAGCAACACCAACCACAATAAAGAACGCTCTAGTCCAGTTTAATCAACCGCAATCATCGACTAGTAAATACCCTAAAATAAGCAGCTTAAAAAATTAAAAAAACTAAACAGGCTGCAGCCACTTTAAGCTTTGAATTTACAATAAATAAATAATAAATAAACTATAAATAAATAAAAAAAAATTATTAATAAAAAATCTATAAATTTATATATTCCGGAAATTAATCAAAGCCCAGCTCTTATATGAATCTATATATTTTAAATAAATCAAAAATTTATAATGCCCCAATTTAAATATATATAATAATTATTTAATTAATTTTGAAACTAATTAATTATCATTTTATATTTTATATATAACACATAATTTTCCCCTGTCAGACATACCCCAAAACTGTCTGTGGAGTGACACCCAAATGAACTGTTAGCTGTTGGTCATAGCGGCTAAGATTTTGGTTTTTTTAGATTGGATTGTATGCGTGTGAGTGTGTGTGTGTGTGTGTGTGTGTGTGCGTGTCTGTTCCCGCTTTGCAATAACAGTTGGCACCACTCGCATGTGGACTTCAAAATGCATAAAACGGAATTATTAATAATAATAAAATCATATACATTTAATGACCCCTTAAAGTGCGTCTAATTGTGCCTGGTAACCGAGACGCGGAACCTGGGACCCGGGACCCGGGACATGGGATATGGTATACGGTATACGGTACCCAGCACCTGGTGCTTGATGGGAAGATGAGCGAAAACGGAGGAAGATCGTCGACAAAGTCGAATCAAATACGAATCCCAAGTACATGCAAGTCGCTGGCTCCTCCTTCATGTTCTCAGGTTGGACAGAATGGGCACAGCGCGAAGACAGTTTATAGCATTACGACTTTGGCAGAGATACAGACAATCTCTCCTTGGGCCGAGGCACAACCATCACCTTTGATCACCCACCCTCCCCTCCCTCTCCACATTCCCACATTCGTGCCCCATCAACTCCTGTAGTAACTCCTTCACCTTCACCTCCTCCTTATTTCTCTCGCCTTTCCCCACAATAATCTTATGGCGGCACATGAGGCGTTAATTAGAGTTTAAGCCGCAACGACTAACAGTTTTTTATTAGCTGGAAATGAAATTCGCGCATTGCTGTACTACAAAATTGCAGTGCTAACAAGAAAATAAGAGAAATAAATTATTGTTGGCCCTCTTGCAATTGGGTTAACTCACAACATGTTGACAATTTCTGGCCCGCGCGTTCACCACAAATTGGACCCCAGCAGTTTGAAAGTTAAAAAAAAAAAATAAATAAATATATATACAAAAATACAAAATTAAATCGCAATTATTTTAAACTTAAAGTTTACTTCAACTCAACTTAAAGCCAACTTAAAACATATTTATTTTAAAGCCATTGTCTGGGCCATAAAATGTGGAGCAGTTACATAAACCCCACGAATCTCAGGCACATTTCACCTCGAAGTTTCGGGCCAAGACAAAGCATCATTAAAACTCAACACTTTTGGGTCTTTCAGAAATTAATATTTATAGCTAAAAGTGCAGCTGTTTTATAGCTATAAAGCCTGGAAACAAGATAATCTCCCCAGTCATGGGAAGCCAGCTCTATTTCAGCTGTATTCACCTTCTGTGGCAGCTAAATAACCAAAATTAGATCATGCCACAATTAGTTGCCTCCAAGACATCCCCCAATTACCCTATAAGAAAGTTTAACTTGACTATAAATTCCGAAATTTTTTATTTCAGAGATATTTAAGAAAAACTGCACCTGGGGAAGAAGAAGGACAGTTTAAAGGTGGGTTCTTTTTTGTATGTATGTCTGATATCCCGAACTTATCCTTAAGGAGGAGCCTGCCAACAGACATTCCAATCCCTTTAAACAAAGTATTTCCTATGGCTAAAAAATGCGGGTACATCATATCATATCAGGTGATTCCTGTGATTTATCCACATTCCTAGGGGATTATCCCTAACAACTTGTAAACTCACTCATATCCTTATTTATTATATGCACTCTTCTAACTTATTCAAATCTCCTGCCTGAGCCGCGGAACTGAAAGGCTGTAATGCATGGGATGAGCAGCTCCACGGCCCCTGGCGGTGTGTGTGTCGATAAATCCTCTTTAATCTTAACGCTCCTCCCCCCCTCTTAGCCATTCATCTTCTCATAGGCTAACGTCATAGTTGATAAATCTCTGGTGATGGAGTGTGCGGTGTTGGGTTGCGAATGGAAGGTGGTAGGTGGGAGGGGGGGAGATGGTAATAGACACCCCCTGACTGTCAAATTCCACCCAATTTCCCACCCGCTGACGTTTGTATTGGTCAACTGTCAGTTTAAAGCAATCTGCCAATTCGATCCATTCATTATAATCTTGGCGAAAGTTTTCATTTTTTAGCTACGATATTTTTTGTTAGCAGCTTCTGTTGCACATTCAACATCAACAACATCAACAACATCAACAACAACAACAACAACAACAACAACAACAACAACAACAACAATGGCAGCCACAACGATAATAATAACAACATTTTGATGGCTAATTATATATCTCGTGTGTCTTATGGTATGCCATATTTGTTGTGTGTGTGTGTGTGTTGTGTGTGTGAGAGGTGTCTGGGTACACATATTTATGACTATGTGACTCTTGCCTTTTTGACTCCCAGATGACTCCATGGCTTGGCTACTGTTGTGGTGTCTTGGCCACATTGATTGATTAGCTGCTCGCCGGCCACTGGCCGCTGGCCGCTGGCAAAGATTTGCATGTAAGAAGATTTTTGGATTTAAACTTTTGACGTTTTTAGTTAAAGTTATTTATCTTTTATTTTCTGTTTTGCTTTTCTGCCCTCCTCCACACCCCGCCAGAGATTTTGATAGAGCGCTGACAAAAGATCTAATCGTCTTCTGGTAACTTGGTCATTAGAAAATCCGCCGCATAACTTTCTTTCACATCATTAAAATCAACAGGCAAGCTATATTAGTGGAGAATATGACAAAAGACCGGCTAATAGTATAAACAGAAAGACCGCCACTGAGACGAGTTGAACCCATCGACGGATCCGTCGGATCCGACGCATCTATCTTTGGCATGGAGTTGCATGTCGAAAGGTTCTATCATAAGATTTCTTCATTCCCTTGGCCACTTTTACTCGGCTAATTGGCCAAGATGTTTTGAGGCGCTGACATGCAAGGTATGGAAAGCCCGAATAGCTGCAAAATTAGGGTGACTCGCAGCGTAGGGTGCTTACAAATTTAATTGCCCAACATTAGGCAACCTTATCAAACATTTTTCCTATGAACATATAATTCTTCTCAAAGTGTTTCAGTTGTTGTTGTTGTTGTTGGGATTTGTTTCTTTTATTTACATTTGGGACCCCCCTCTGCCGGTCTACCCACTTCCCCCTTCCTCTTCCTCAACTCTCTCGATATCTATCTATGCGGCTCTTCCTCTGCGATCGCTGCTGGACAGGAAGCAGCCCGTGATTTCACCTGCCGCTGCCGCTGCCACTGCCGCTGCCACTGCCGCTGCTGCTGCTGCTGCCAACTCTCAACTCTCTTTCTAAGTTTTTGTCTTAGAAAGTGAAATTTTTAACGGCGCTTGTAATTTGCCTGCCTACCCGTGGGCCCAGTTCCGATCCGATGCTAAGACGCTGAGATCTTCCAGTTCCCAGCACCCATCACCCAGCACCCAGCACCCAGCTCCCAGGCTCCCAGCTCCCAGCTCCCAGCTCCCAGCTCCCAGCTCCCAGCTCCCAGCTCCCATTGCCCACTACCCATTACCCAGAGTATACCAGATGCCAGATGATCCGACATAATTGAAGCTTCTAATCTAATCTAATGTTTCTTAATAACAGCAGTCTGTTTGTTATTGATTTCGAAGAATCGATAAGCCAGCAAGCAAATATGAACAAATTATTGGGGATCCTAATGGCTTTTTAATGCCACCAACTGGAGCAAGGGCAAGTGAAAGTGATCGGGGGCCTCCAGACTCCGATGCTTTTATATCTCGTATCACATGCAAAAATCGGCATAAAAACTTAATGGATTTCTTAGGCTGCGATGCGATAACGAATCTCTTGATGGCTCGCAGCTATAGAGCAATAATAACAACAACAGCAACAACAACAACAACAACAACAACAACAACAACAACAACAACAATGGCAAACAACAAGAAATATTACAATAGCCATAACCATAACAATAACAATAATAATAACAATAATATTAATAGCATTAGATTAAACATTTTACCAAAGCGACGAACAGTTAATACCCTAACTATGAGTTATTATAGTCCATCCATCAGGCCTATAGCTTCGCTGCCCTGGAAACCCTGGAGAGTGGCCCCTCCACTAGGTCTGCTGGGGACTTTCCATGTAGAATCTCCCATGGTTGGTGGATGGATGGAGATGTTAGTTATGTAATGACTGTTTTTGTCCAATTTCAGCACGATGTTTCCTGAGGCACTCGAGTTATATGAAGATGAAATCCGAGATTAACCGGAATTTGAATGACTTTCCGGAATTTACATAGCATCGGTAAGACGATCGCCAATGGTCCCCCCCGCACCCCACACACAGCATCTTTTGCGAAACTCCGGTTGCCCCCTTCTATGGGCACTCACTCAATTTCATAGAGTACAATACAATCAAAATCTCAAAGATAGTGCAGTGCAGAGTCATCAGCGATCGTCGTCGTCGTCAAAGAAAGCGACATGATCAACAAAGAGCCATTGAGAAAACCACATCCACATCCACACATCCACAAAGCTCTCGACGGTGCACAGATGCAGATGAAATTGAAAGTAAGACCGTGCTTTTTGGCCTCTTCAAAGAGATGCATACAATTTATAATTTTTTCTTTTTTTTTTTCTAATTACAAATAAAGAAAAGATACAAAACTCTCCTCCTAAGCCATCAGCTATTACAACTACAACAACAACAACTGCAACTCGAACTACAGCCAGAGCTCGACCCGAGCGACCTGGATACAATCCCATACGATCCGGGGTACTACTACTCACTATACATTGAATCTGTCAGAGACCGTCAAGTCGCTCAAGTGATGAAAATTTCCAATTTCAAATTTGTTGGACGGGACGTGCCGAAGGTGTTAAGTATGCAAATGACAGGGCAGTGAGCGTACGAACGGCAACAGCAGCAACAACAACAGCAACAACAGCAACAACAACAGCAACAACAATGGCAACAATAACAACATCTTGCCCACACAATGGTAATGGCAACAATAATAACAACAATAACAGTTATGTTGTAATATTTATATCCACAGCTTGAAATCTTCGTAGGCGTCTCCCAACCCGAACCCAGTCCCGGGCCCAGGCCCGAACCCATATCCAAGCCCAAACCCAAACCCAAACCCAAACCCAAACCCAAATCCAAACCCAAATCCAAAGACTGAACCGCATCGAAAGCGAGCGGTAAAAGTGCGCGCGCTCCATGCGATTTGACCCCAAAGAAAACTGAAGTCGTATCCAAAATCCAAATCCAAAAGACCATCCAAAGTCACAGCCGCAGCCGCAGCCGCAGCCGCAGTCGCAGTCAGAGCCGCAGTCAGAGCCACAGTCAAAGCCCCAAGTCATAGCCAAAGCCAAAGCCCCAAGCCCAAGGCATAGGCGAAGGCGAAGATTCGCATCTTTTTTTTTTCTATTTTTTTTTTATTTTTTTATTTTTTTTTTTTTATTTTTTGGTTACTTTTACATGTGCGCCGCTTGTACTTTCTCTACTTAGAGTTTAGTTGGTAAACGCGGTTTTTCTTTGCGTCTTCTTATTTTACTGTATACCCTTGAGATGAGTATCCCAATGACATCACTCGGTATGCTACCCCCCTGCCAAGGAACAGCCCCCCCAGTCATTAAAGCAGTCGATGGATTAGCCGCTTTAAGAGGCAGAAATAGTTATAGGGATGGGGGTAGCTATTGAGACAGTATCAATAACTTCCTGGGATACCCTACGAGATGTGTACCCTACGCATTATAGAGATCATCTATAACAAAACAAATCCTAGACATTTAATTAAAGATCAAATTATTTGGATAACTTTGGAACTTCTCATCCAATGGTCAAACATCAAATGGAATCATTGGTAGGAAAGATGCCTGTAGGATGTATGTCCTTCAAAGCTCGGAGCATCAGATCAGATATTTCTCATCTTTAATTTTATATAATAAATTAATTAATTACTTAAGTGTCTGTCCTTTACAAATAATATTAGGTTAATCCCGACTCTAACGGATAATACAGAATCCAACGAATAAATATAATTGAGTTTAGTCTCAGCTGCATTATCCGATATTATCCGTTAGAGTCGGGATAATCCCCATTTGAAAGGGTATACAATTAAATAAATTATTAATTGTTTTTTTTTTTTTTGCCTAAAACTATTTTTACTTTAACTGAAGACATGAAGACTTTTTTATATTAAAGTTAAGTCGTTGTCTTGGCTTAGGGGTATAAAAAAAAGAAGCCTTCAAAAAGAAAAAAATTTTAAAATTACCAAAATATAATATATTTTATATTATTTATAATATTTATAATAATTTTTCTATTTAATTTAATTTTTTTTTTTAATCCGATAAATATACTTTCAGTGTATAGTAAATTCGGCGTGGGAAGTAAAGGTTCTTATTTGTTTTTTTTTTGTCGTTATTTTGGCCGCGCCTAATCAAAACTTGTGCCCAATATCTGGACAGAGAGGTTCCCGGTAATGCTGCAGATGCTCAGTGCGGCGCGTATCGTGATGTAAATGGGGCACCAAAGGGGAGAGAGGGTGGAGAGGAGAGCGAGGGGAGCGAGGGGAGCGAGGTGGCGGGACTGGCAGGCAGTCAGGAAGGAGAAGACGACAACTCTTTGATGTTGTAATTAAGTCTCATTAGAGACAGTCGCATCCCAGTTAGATCTTGGTGCCCAATCTGGGTTTCACTTTCGCTACAGCAACAATGAGAAGCAACAATAACAACAACAACAACCACGACAACAACAGCGACAACAGCAACAAATAACAATATAAACAAACTGTCTAAGAGTGTGCTATATTTAAGTATTTACTTGAATAACAAAGCAAAACTAAAAGCTAAATAAACTTCAAATCTCGCACGAGTTTTTTTTTTTCCTCCTCTTTTTTTTTTTTTGGTTTTTTTAAGTATATTTTTTTTTTTTTTTTTGTCGGCCATGCGAATTTGTTTCTAAAGACGCGATGATTGTTTTTTCCCCCAAAAGACCAGCCGAGGGTTTGGCCAGACAAACGATCATGGGAAAACAAACGAACCTAACGATAGCATAGGAAGTGTGGCAAGCTGGGGCAGTGGGTGGGCAGCAGGGCGGTAGGTGAGTGGTGAGGGGTGGGGGGTTGGGGGGGGTACCAGGTGCCAAGTCCATTGCCAATTTCGGGCAGTTAACCAAAGAAAGTAAAGCTTTGGCCAAAGCAGATGAGTCCCGCAGAGAGCTGCGACTTCCCAACCAAGCTTAGCTACGCCTCCAGCTTTGGGTCAGGGCTTTGGGATTTCATTGTGTATGTGTATGTGTATGTGGATGTGCATTTAGATTTGGAATTGGGGCTTCAATCTCTGCGTGCCCAAGTGACCTGCTGTGTAATTAATGACAACGAGGCATCAAATTAAAGCCCATCCTGACGACAACTATGGGTTTGTCCAGAGCAGATGCGTCGGTCGTGAGTCGTGAGATCGTAGGTATCGTTGGGGTAATTAAATTCATTGAGTTCGTGACTCACGAGTAATAGAGAGCGTCAGGAGATCTTTACATTTTGTTGGCCAATTTGATATATTTATTATGATGATGATGATGATCATTATTATTAATATACAATGTAATTACTATTAATATTATTATTGCTCTTATTGACTTCCTATGAGAAATTTGTGTCGTGCGTGACTCTGGGCTCATCTATCTATTTTCACGATCCCATCGCTAGCTTCTAACTATTCGAAACTTTTGACTTTATTTGCCTGAGTTCCATTGAAAAGTTTCGGCTAACTTTCGTTGCTAATTAGCTAAATCTACATTGGGAAACGTAATCCGCAACAATTTGTTAGTTAAATGCTCTCATATCCTGTTTGAAACAAATGCTTAGTCAGAAGCAACAACAACCCAAACAACAATAACAGTAACAACTAAAGAAAAACTTTCCATTTCAAACTTTGGCTGAGAAAATCAAATTATTAATGAAAAACAACAACAACAACAACGGCAACAACTTTGGCAGAGGCTGAAAGAGCCTCAAATATAATTTAGTTGCAGAGAAAATGAAGTGCATCCCATGGTGAGCATCCTCCCAAAGGTTGCCTCCCCCTACCCCTCCCCCTCCCCGTCCGCCAGCAACATGCTGACAGAAATGATGATGATATATGCGCCTTGACAACCCATCAACGGGTAAGAGTTGGAAGCTGGAAACTGGCAACTTGCAACTTGCAACTGGCAACTGGCAACTGGCAACTGGAAGCTGGCAGCAGGAGGAGCTGCGACGAGGCGGCACTTGCCACGACGTTATCAGTATTTTTAATGGGCTAAGGTTGTCAGTTGCGGGTGTTGTTCTTGTAGTTGCTGCAGCAGTGGCAGTTGCACTTGCAACGTGACATGTGTTGCAGCCAGAAGGACAGAAGAAATAAAGAGAGGATGGAGAGCGGGAGGGGGGGAGGTAGAAAGAGGCCGTAAGGCCAAAAGTAGGAGGAGTAGAAGGTTGTGCGTTCATCACTCGCTGCAACTGCAGTTAATGAAGCCGCGCCACGCCATCGGCTCAAAACAATGCGCCGAAGCGAGAGGCTTTGGCTGCTGCGCCGCCCGAGCCACCCGCAACCCGCCTGTGGCGCCGCGAAACGTAAATGTTTAAATAATTGAATGCATATGTATAAATGGCAATAACAATTTCGTGAAGCCAACGGAGCTTCGGCGTCTCGACGTGCATAAAAATAACAATTTTAAAATAAATTTTTAATGAACTTGTAAAAATCATTAAAAGAAAAAGACAAGTCAGAAGGAGATAGAGAGAGAGAGAGGGTAAGAGCGAGAGCGAGAGAGTGAGAAGGTTAGGGAGATAAAATAGCATCCAGGTGGCATGTTGCATGTTGCATGCTCGCTGTCTGTCCGTCTGTGTGGTCCACGACAGTTGCAAGTTGCAAGTTGCAAGTTGCAGCCTGGGAATAATGACGGCAGGCAAAGAGCCAAAGTTAACCTATGCCTAATGTCATCAAAGGTAATTAATTCCCATTCCAGCCAAGAACCTAAGTCATCAGACTCCAGGCACCAGACTCAACGGTCCTTAATTGGTGGGATCGCTCATGCAAATGTCCTTATAAATGCCCTCAAATTGAATCAACAACTTTTCGACTGTCTGTGTTTTAAATTCATTTCCTTTTCCTTTCCAAAAAAAAAAAAAAAAACCAAAAAAATAAAAAACATTTTTCAAATTTAAATATGAAAAACAGACGGAACAGAAGGAAAAATCCAAAGGAACTGAAATGCAATTAGAGACTCTTTAGTTGGGTATACATGATGGGCGGATACCCTCCATTAGGGATAATTAAGAGAAGAGCAAAACTGGGAAAAACTATGAATGAAAATATCGCATATCAAATTTCTGGTTACTATCGTAACTATCGTATAAGGATTTATTAATTGCGGCCCATAGAAAATGTAGTGAAACCCAATGCTACGCATCTTGGAGCTACGGGGCATATATAGGACAAATCTATTACCACAATATCAGCATTAATAACAACAACAACAAATAAGAGCAACAACAACAACAAGCAGCAACAGCAACCATAACCACATGCCACACTTTACTCAAAGTTTCCACTCCATAAAGTGGCCACTGAGGATGCTCCAAGGCGTCTGCTCCGTAGGTAATTAAGAGCGTGGGATGACGGAAAACCACTGAAAAGCACTTGAAAAATATGTGCAGAAAATGCAAAAAAAAAAGCGAAGAAGGAAAAAATTAGCAAAAAAGAAAAGCAAAGAAAAGAAAAGAAAAAAAAAGTAAAATCATGAAATATGTGAAACAAGCCTGAAGCCCAACCAATTCCAATGAAAAAGCAGCACCCAAAGCCAAAGCCAAAGCCAAAGCCAAAGCCGAAGCCGAAGCTGAGGCCAAAGTCAGAGTCAGAGTCGGCGTCGGAGTCAGGGCCAGAGCTATAGCTATAGACAGGGCCTGAGAATCGGGGTCAGAAAAACACTTTCATCGTTCAGCCAAAGAATTTATAATGGAAAAGAAAAAAAAAAGAGCCAAAAAGCCAAATAAATAAATAAAAATATAAAATGTAAAATGTAAAAAATAAAAAATAAAAGTATAGAAAAAAATGAGGAATCCGCGTGTTAGCATAAGAATGGAAATCAGGGAATATGACAAGACAGATTGGAAATTGGAAATGATATTTGGATGATTAGCATATAAACGAGGCAGGTTCAAGAACTTCAACCAAAATTGTATCTCGCGAGAGGAGTCTAAACAATCCACAAAAACTGAAATGCCGCAGCCTCAGGGGCTTCAGGGGCTTCAGGGGCTTCGGGGGCTTCAGCTTTGAATCACAGTTACGAAAAATGCAAATACCACATTGACCATCCGATGCGTTGGGGAACAATAATGATTAGGCCGGCCAGACAATGGATCTCCTCGGCTGTTCATTCAGCGTGGAATCCATGACAAGTTGGTCTACGTTTTGTTGTTGTTGTTGTTTGTATGGGTCATAGTTATAGCGTTTGACACCTTTTCTTTATAAACTCGGAGTATAAACTAACTGTCTCTTTGGGTGACCCTAAATTGAGGCATTGAGCTAATAGATGAGCAGACCATTTACATGGCCAGAAGCAGTAATGGAGGCAGAAATAGATATGGAAATGGAAATGGAAATGGAGATGGGGATGGAGATGGAGTTGGAGATGGAGATGCAATTAGTTGTGGTGGATATTACGTTCTCAGATGCTTAGAAAGAAGCCAGTGTAATTTGTACGCTGGTATAACGACTTTTCCAGCTCCATGAACCCAGCGGAAAATGTCGATCAGGTAACTGAATAGCCGACTTACTAACTGGACAACTGTGCGTATGCGCAATGCTTAAAAAACTGGCACGAGGGAACGCAGGCACACACTCACACACACACACACACACAGTAAAGGGCAATACACTGAGAGCAAATGCATAATAAGTAAACATAAAATAAAATAAAAAATAAAAGGGGAATATTTAGAGGACAAATTTAAATAAAATAAAATATATTAAATAATTAAATATTAAAATATATAAAAATTAATAAAGCCAAATAAATGTTATAAAAAATAAATAAAAATAAATAAAGATAAATTATAAATAATAATTAAATAAAAAATAAAATAAATACCAAATTTTTTAAATGAATTACAAAAATTATAAAAAAAATAAATAAAAATAAATAAAGATAAATTATAAATAATAATTAAAATAAATAAAAATAAATAAAGATAAATTATAAATAATAAATAAATAAAAAATAAAATTAATAGCAACATTTTTTAAATGAATTACAAAAATTATATTAAATAAAAAATAAAATAAAAATAAAAATTAAAATAAAAATAAAAATAAAAAATAAAATAAAAAATAATTCCCTCCACTAAATTCCTCTTAGAACGTCAAATGATGTGCAGCATTCGTTTCGCTCAGTGTGGAAGCTCAAAGATAAATGTTGCACATTCCGACTGATAACAGCAATTGACATTGCAACACCCGCACCACAACAACTTCATTGCGGTGCACATCAGAGCACATCTCCGAGAGTTGGAGAGATGAAGAGGATGCGATAGATAGGACTGGGAATTTGGGAGTGGAAGTGGATGTGGATGAGGGAGTGGGAGAGGGAGAGGGAGTGGGAGTAGGAGTGGAGGCGGGAGTGCAGGCGGGAGTATAGAGGCAGGTGTGAAGGCGGTAATATGGGGGCAGGAGTGGGAGGTGGGATGAGGGATGAGGGATGAGGGTCCGGAAGTGTGCTTCTGGCAGACAATGCGTGTAATCTTGTGGCGGTTGCAGACCCAAAATTCACTTCGTTCGCCCTGTCACTCGATGGCGTGGAGGGAGGTGATAACTTTCAACGGTTTCACGTTTGAAATTGGCTTCGAGATGCGACCCGAGGCTGCAGTCTGTGGGAAATTAATGAATTAAGAGACTCCGACGGTACGAAAATAAAAAAGAGAAAGAAGAAGCAGAAGAAGGAGAGGGAGAAGGAGAAGGAGAAGAAGGAGAAAAAACGGCAACAACAACAGCAAAATGGAAATAAGTAATGCTCACATTACATTAGCAGTGTGTGTGTGTGTGTATGTGTGTGTGTGTGTGTGTGCTGCAGTTGCAGTTGCCGCCAAGTGGCAGGCACAACTTTAACTCATTTCCACGACACTCAAATGAGCAAAATTATTGCGGTTAAGTACGCGAACGAAAAGATTTTTCCGACTGCCGTTGAAAAATCGAAAAGTAAGCAAAAGAAAAGACTTTTTTCTTTCTGCGCTTGTTAGAAGAAGAAGCAACAACAACAACAACAACAGCAACAGCAACAACAGCAACAACAACAAAAGGAAAAAATTGCAATCCGTCGCCGACGCGTCGAGGGAATTTTCGATGTTGCCTCTTGTTGCCGCTGCCCCGCTGCCCCGCTGCCCCGCTGCCCGCGCCATCCCCCCCTCAAGTCACAGCCAGAGTCTGGGCTTGAGTTTGAATTTGGGCTTGTACTTGGACTAGCCTAGACCTGGATCCCGAAGCCTGATGCCTGATGCCTGAAGCCTGAAGCCTGAAACCTGGAGTCGGCTCGAGTTGATGGCGGATCGTGAATTAAATTTAAACAGCAAAAATACAAAATAAATAAATGGGACAAGTGAGCGCATCGCATGGCAATGGGAGAAAGACTTTGGTGTGGAAATTATAGGTCTATAGGCGCACTCGAGGTTGCATTCAGATACGACTGTTATATAGATGCAAGCCTAGATATATATCTATGTATGTGTGTGTGTGTGTGTGTGTTTACGGTCTCGTGTTGCCTTGTCATTGATAGGCCACAAGATGAAAATCAAGGGAAAGAAATCAACATGATCGAGCATTGAGCTAACGATCCTCAGCAGGCGGTAGATGCGACCAAATTGGCACATTAGACAAATTGTTGCAAACAGGCAGAAAGGCAAACAGACAGACAGACGGACGGGTAGACAGACAGACAGACAGGAGAAACATCTCAATAACCAAAGCAATGTTAACTTGGCTAAAACTGAAACTTTAGATCATAAATTGAATATTTCCCCAGCAAATGTTGTCGCTGCTGCCGCCAATGTTGCTGCTGCCGCTGCTGCCGTTGGTCGCTGTCAACCACAAAAGAGCATGGAAAATGTGAAAAGAAAAGAAAAACTTACAGAAGAAGCGATCCATCAGTCAATCGTCAGTCTGCCAGAGTCAGAGGTGCGATCAGATGTCAGAGCCTCCATTGCCAAGACCAAAACCAAGATCAAAATCGAAACCAAAGCCAAGACCAAGAGAGACAGATGTACAGAGAGAGGGAGAGAGAGAGAGTGTCAGAGAGAGAGGGAGAGCGTGTCAGAGAGAGAGGGAGAGAGAGGGAGAGCGTGTGTAAGAGAGAAGGAGAGCAGGAGGCAGACCAAGACGAAGACCTCTAAGCAGATCCGCCAGCTAAGCTTCGCTCGGACCATTTAACAATGCCGCACAATTTAAGCCATCATTGACCCATTTCCGTTGGCGATACACTTGGGAATGATTCTTGGAGGTTCTATTGCTATTACCGACTCGACTCGACGCGACTCGACGCGACTCGCTTCTGACTCCGACTTGACTCTTCTCCGGCATTCCATAAAGTGTCACCATTTAATTGGCTTTGAAGGCGCTCCAAAGACTTGCCAAATATGTCGCGCACTTGGACCTCGACTTCCACTTCGACTTGGACTTGGACTTCGGCTTCGGCTTCGCCCTCGACTTGGATCTGGACTTGACGTTGGACTTAGACTTGGACTTGGGATTCTTCGAGCTGAAGTTGGATGACTTTGACACTTTTTGAACATGTCCAGAAGCTGCGTAACTTTTTGTCATCTTTGATCTTCTTGACGATTTGTTGTTGTTCTTGTTGTTGTTGTTGTTGGTGTTGTTGGTGTTGTTGTTGCCGATCTTAGCACTGAGAACGTTTCGTCATGCGCTTTAATTAAATTTTGTTAGACATTTTTTTCTGTAGTGTCATCCCAGGCATTGGCCATTGGCTGAGACACTGTCGGTGATGTTGATGGCAATGGCGATGCTGACGGCGATGGTGACGGCGATGGTGACGGTGACGGTGACGGTGACGGTGACGGTGACGGTGACGGCGTCGGTGCCCCCGACGGTGACTCTGATACGGTTGCCACTCGGCATGTGATGTCACTAACATGGCCAAAACCGGCTGACTGAGTGGCTAACTAAGTTGCCAGCTGGCTGGACATTTGAAGTTCATGGCAGGCACACACATAGACACACACGCACACATAATTACAAATTCATTTGGCACAATTATGCGGCACAGTTGCAGTTGCAACACGCCAGCAAGAGAAGCAGCAGAGGCAGTAGCAGAGGCAGGCAGCAGGCGGCAGAGGCAGTAGCAGAGGCAGGCAGCAGGCAGGCAGAGGCAGTAGCAGAGGCAGGCAGCAGGCGGCAGAAGCAGCAGCGACACACATTTAATTGCATTTGGCAAACGAGCGCAACAAGTGCCACAAGAGAGTGCCACAAGCGGCAACGACAACGTCGTCGCAGCAGCGCCAGCAGCAGAGGTGGCAGCCACCGCCCGACTATGTGAATCTGTCTAAAAATAAAAGGCAAAACACGCGCATGCGACACCGACACCAACGACCAAACCAACTCCCAGTCCCGCTCCACAATCATGTCCAAAGCCCAAGACCAACATCCACTCCACTCCACTCCTCTCCACTCCACTCCAACTCCAACTCAAACTCCAACTCTGTGTGCGAGTCCAACTCTGAGTCCAAGTCCGAGTCCGAGTCCAAGTCCAAGTCCAAGTCCAAGTCCGAGTCCAGGTCCAAGACCAAGAGACAATTCAAACGCATGGAAAATTGCTGGCGAGGCACTAAATTAAAAGCTTAATGCGACCAGCCCCCAGATGCCCATTGCTAGGATCCCCAGGTAGTCGCCCGATCCCAACTGGGGGCCAATGCGGCGTTCACACCGCGCTTACCATGCAACTGGCAACTTGGAAGTTAGCAACTGGCAACTGGCAACTGGCAACTGGCCACTGGCAACTGGCAACTGGCAATCGGCAACTGGCAACTGGCAAGTTGCAACTTGCAACGCGCAACACTCATTCATTGGTGTCTTGTGAAATGTTTATTCTGCAACACTTGGCACGATTTTAATTTGCTTTTAGTGCTGTAATTCATTTTGAGGCAACTGATAAATGGAAATGAGCACAATTAGTCGTGGGGGGTGTTCCGGCTCTTCATCTTCTGGAAGATGCGGAGAGATGCATCTTACATATATATATATATATGTATGTGTATGGGCTGGAGCATTGGAGATTGCATCTGCTCGCCCATTACGAGCTTCAACCTGCAGCCAATGTGCACAAGAGACACAATTGCAACAAATGCAACAACATGCAACATCTTGCAACATTTTGCAACATCTTGCAACTGGTTTATGAGGCCAACTATCTTATGATAATCTATAAAAATGAATCGAGATAAACCGGAAAGCGACCGGAAAGCGAACATTGAATAAAATATATTTCCCAGACGTAGACCGTTCTACTAGTCCGAGGCAGTTAGTGGCTCCGTTTAAAAAAATCAAATTGTATTTCATGTTTCATCTGTGCCTCCTCCCTCCTCCCTCCTCCCTCCTCTTTTTTTTTATTTTTCTCACACAATTTTTCAAATTTTCCGGAAATTAACAGCGCATATTCTGAGTAACATGGCATTAACAGAGCTCTGTTAATGGCAGTCTGCCTCTCCCTCTCTTGGCGACTTTTTGTTAACATTTGCTTAATAAATCACAAAGTTTGTTGACTTTATGCGCTCGGAAAATCTAAGACATTAAGAAAAAGGAAGTTAACTCAACGCCTTCCCATCCTTTCCAGCCCCCAGCCCCCAGCCCCCTCCTCCTTTTTAGCTGCCCTGTCAGCGCGCACCTTTGGGTCTTCAAGATTTAATTTGCAGGCTGTGCAATTACTTAGCCACAGAATTTAACTGTCTCCCGGACTGAAGACTGTCCGCCCGTCTATATGTCTATCCGTCCGCTTGTCGGGCTGTCCACCTGTCCGCCTCCCCGGCTGTCTGCCTGTCCGCCTGACTTGTGTCAGTACGTCGTGGGCATTATGCAATGGGTTAGAGTCATCAAATGGCCACTGGTTGGACCTGATTGTTTCAACACCAACTGCGCGAACTGGACGAGTCAACGAACCTGTGGCAGCTGGGCGCAAAAGCTGTCCATCAAGGGGCACCGAAACCGAGCCAAGCCGAGTTGCGCCCCATCCAACGGTACTAAAGTATAAACCCAAATGGAACATTAAAGAACTCTTCCAGGTTCTTCTGCTCCGGCTTCAGGTTTGGCTGACTCCACTGCCTCCTCTTCCTCTTTCTCTTCCTCTTCCACTACTTCTGCTTCTTCTTCCTCCTCTTCTTAACATGTTACCATTTGGTCGTTACGAAAGCGGCCCAAAAAAAAAAAAATAACCCACAACAAATAACAAAAATTTAACTGAGGAAAAAAAAAGCTAAAAAAAAAAAGAAGCTAAAAAGCACCGCCAGGCAGTAGCGGCAACTGCCACGAGAGTATTTAATAATCTCTTGTGGATCGAGGGAGGGGTGGGGGTAGGGGTGGGGGGCGGGCGTGTTGGTCGGCCATCGGTGGGCCATCGGTGGGCCATCGGTGGGGCATTAGTGGTAAGTAAGCAAACGCAGGCAGGTATGCAACTTGGGGGCGCCGCTAATGAGCACCAAGCGGTGCAACATTGTCCGTTGCCCGTTGGCCGTTGGCCGTTGTATGTTGTATGTTGCACGTTGCACGTTGCACGTTGCCTGGACCCCCCGCGGGAGCAATGCCAGACATCATAAACAGCTAATAGACACGGGCAGCGACAACTTGATTAATTGAAACTAAATGGCCCAGCGGCCGAGTCAAACTGAGTGGTAAGGAGGATGCTGCAACAACAGCAGCAACAGCAACAGCAGCAGCAACAACAACAGCAGCAGCAACAACAACAGCAGCAGCAACAGCAGCAGCAACAGCAGCAGCAGTCGCAGTCGCAGCGGTGGTAATGGGAGGGAGCAGCAGCAACAGCTGCGTGCCTTGCCACAATTACAAACGGTTGCAGTTGCAGTTGCAGAGTCAGAGAGTCAGGAAACGCAAGCAACAAACAACTTGGTCACAATTAAGCAAATGACAAATGACATTAAATTGCATGCAAAATGGCAAATTGTCTAAGAAGTTGAGCGCCAAGTGGCAAGTGGCAAGCGCCAGTGTGTGATCGTGTGTGTGCGTGTGTGTGCGTGTGTGTGTGTGTGTGTGTATGCAGGATGCGAATGCTGCACATATTACTCACGCTGTGGCAGCTCTGTTGACTTAATTGTGGCCATGGCCGTGGCCGGTTCT
The DNA here is from genome assembly GCA_035044505.1 of Zaprionus lineosus. Classification (NCBI taxonomy): domain Eukaryota; kingdom Metazoa; phylum Arthropoda; class Insecta; order Diptera; family Drosophilidae; genus Zaprionus; species Zaprionus lineosus. Next base: position 5,450,475 of record JAWNNX010000694.1, on the reverse strand, counting down.
TTAAATACTGTACAAGGCCAAACGCCAAAGACAAAGTGTTGCACGGTCATTGATCGGCAGGCTGCAACAACAGAGGCAACAGAAGCAACATTCCAAGACTCAGCCCGTTAGAAGTTGCGCAGTTTTAATAAATTTAAATGTGGCCAAGCAACTGCAACAATGCAATCATTTAAACGGCAACAACAATTGGTAATTGAGGCAGACAGAAGTTATGCGCATACAGCAATTGTTGCCGCCGCAACAGCAGCAACAGCAGCAACAGCAGCAACTGTGCAGCTCTGCAACTGTGCAACAGATGGCCCCTTCTACTTAGCTTATCACTGAATTCCTTCTGCGCCTTTCGGTTTAGTTGCATTTGTTGCGGATAAGAGCGTTTTAAGCCGTTGCATAATGCACAGCAGCAACATCCCCCAGACCCCAGACCCAGTCTCAGTCTCAGCTCCGATCCCAGTCTCAGTCTAAGGCCCAGTCCCAGCCTAAGTCCCAGTCCCAGTCCCAGCCCAAATCCTAGTCCCAATCCCAGTCCCAGTCTCAGTCTCAGTCCCAGCCCCAATCCCAGACCCAATCCCAGCAGCATCTTCAGCCTGCAACTAACTGTACTCTTGCAATGCCCCGTCCAGTGCCGCATTACACAAATAACATCTAATAATAGTAATAATTCAAATTAATTTCGCACCCAACTCCAAAGTGGCAACTATTTGAAATCATTATGTGATAAAGAGGAGAGGAGCGCTGGGAATTGGGTTCCACAGTTTGGGACACTAAGAATGCCCATAGAACGGGCGAGGGGGCCAGTGAGAGGGCAGCGAAAAGGAGAAGCTCTCAAAGGCATTTTATCGGGCAGCGAAGGAGATCAGCAGCAATTTGCAAGGAGTGGAATCATTTGCACTATTAAAATAAAAATGAAGACAAAACTCGGAGATAAAGCGAAAATAGAAATAAGAATTTCAAAGCAAGAGGCGAGTGGCGAGTAGCGAGAGGCGAGTGGCAAGAGGCGAGTGGCGAGAGGCGAGATGCGAGCGGCGAGGGGCGAGAGGCGAGTGGCGTGAGGGGAGCGGCGAGGGGCGAGAGCCAAGCGAACGAGGCGAAAGACAAGAGCAACAGCAATAGCTAAAGCCATAACAACAGCAGCAACAACAGCAACAGCAGCAGCAACGGCAGCAGCAGCAACCGAAAGCCAATAAAGCGTTGCAGCGGCAACAATTGCTAGGAAAAAGTGCAGACGCCGCAGCGGCAACAAAAATTACCGCCAAAGACCAAAAGATCAAGCTGCAGGGAAATAAACAACAACAGCAACAACAACAACAACAACAGCAACAACAACGGCAGCAACAACGAGTAATAGCAGCAGCAGCCGCAGCAGCAACAGAAGAAAAAGCAGTTCCCTCAACAGCAACAACCACAACAGCAACAATAACAGCAGCAACAATAACAAATAGCAACAACAACAACAACAACATCAGCAGCAGCAACAACAACAGCAACAACAGCAGCAGCAGCAGCAGCAACAAAAAGAAGATTGCCATTGGCACTTGAGCAGCAGCAACATCGTGCAGCATCTCTTTCTCACTCCCTTCATTTAATCAGTGCACCCCCTCCCCACTCCCCTCTCTCTCTCTCTCTCTCTCTCTCTCTCTCTATCTAACTCTTACCATCCCTCTGCCTCTCTCCCTCTCCCTCTCTCTCATCAAGTCTGTCTATGCAAAAGTTGCCTTCGGCTGCAAATGCTAAACAGTCGCTGGCAAAAAGGGCCAATGCCAAGCTTTTCATTGCTGGTAAAGTTCAAGAGTTGCTGCCGCTGTGTAGATGTTGCTGTTGCTGCTGTTGCTGCTGCTGCTGCTGGCAGATGATCGGGTCGCGTCTCGTCGCGTCGCGTCGCTCGCATATTTTATACCGTCTTGCCACAAAAAGAATGCAGACGCCGCCATTGCGTTGCATATGCATAAAGATAAGCCAAAGAAAGTTGCCTCGTTGCTAGTTGCAAGCTGCAAGCTGCTAGTTGCACAGTTGCACAGTTGCACAGTTGCACAGTTGCACAGTTGCAACTTTTTCGGTTAGCCAGCAACATTTGGCCACGCAGCACCCACTCGCAGCCACATCCATGATTTGCATGTGTGTCAATGCGATCAAAACTGCATCCGAGGCTGTTTAACTGGTCAACTCCTTGATGCTAATGAAGCGCCTAAAGACTTAGTCAAGCCCATTTCCATTTAGAGCTGCCTGCCCTGTGGGCGTGGCGCAATTAGGGCAATCGAAACGCAAACAAAGACAACGGCTTGTACCTTCTCCTTTTCCTTCTCCTCCTTCTCCTTCTCCTTATGCTCATCCTCATGCTCATCCTCATGCTCATCCTCATCCGCATCCAAATTATGTATAGACAAATTTTTCGCAGACGATGTCGACCCTAATGCGACCTAATACCCGCTGGCAACGGAACAGGCGCCCAACACGGCGCGAATGGATCCGGACAGACCAAACCAGACCAGGCCAGGCCAGGCCAGGCCCATGCCAGACCCGAAACGTACCCGTACCCGTACCCGTACCCATACCCGTACTCGGTCTCCGTCTCGGTCTCCGTCTCAGTCTCCATCTCAGTCTCCGTCTCAGTCTCCATCTCAGTCGCCGTCTCAGTCTCCATCTCAGTCTCCGTCTCGGTCTCCGTCTCGGTCTCCGTCTTGGTCGCGGTCGCATCTATCAGGTGCATTGATCTATGGCCATTTTTTTAATTAACGCTTAGTTTCTTTTATTGCGCGACTACGTGAAAAATGAGCGCGACTGGAGGCCCCCTTAGCATGCCCCCACCACACAATCAGCACAGCCCCCGCACCCGCTCTTCACCACTCTACCCTACACTCTTCCCCCTCTCTGTAAGCCCCCCTCTGGCCGCCCCCCGTTTGCAGTCATTCCATGGGCCAGTCCAACGCGCGATTTGGTTGGTTTCGTTCCGTTTGTTATTGTTTTATTGGCTGCCGGGTTCCCATGGCGTTGTAGAAATTTCAATGGCAAAAATATACTTTTATGAGAAAGGCATACCAGGGTATAGCCCCCACCCGCCCCCCGCCACAACATCATCATCACCCACACCAGTCAAAAATAAAAAAAAAAAATTATATTCACAGTACACCCTGCCTCGAGGTGCCCCCTCCACCTCCTCCACACAGAGAAGACAGCTGCCCAGAGTTGGCCCAGCTAGAAATGGAAATCTATAGAGATCATTAGCATCCGGAGCACGTAGCAGCTCACTGGATTTATGATTGCTGGGCGCTTGCTAATACAAAGATCTGTTGAGTTTCGTGGGATAGGGAGAAAGACGATCCCAATTACCTTTGGCCGGAGAACGGACACGCGACAAATTATGTTAAGTGTTGGCATTTAGCTAAATTGAAACTATGGTGAGGTCCAGGTGATCCCCCCACCTCATCCTCCCCACCCTTCTGGGTGTCTGGGCGTCTGGTTAAACCAGTTAACAGCGATTTTTATAGACCACATTCGATGACAGGCTAAACGAGTAGCGTTGACATTGAAGCGAAAGCCGAGAACCAGGCCAAAATGCTGGGAATCTTGTCAGGCAGCCAAACTGAGAGTCGTACGCCATGGCACATCCACCGGCCAGCGTGTCCGTCCAGTGCGTTCGTCCAGTGCGTCCGTCCAGTGGGTCCATCCAGTACGTTCGTCCAGTGCGTGGAATGACTAATTGAGTAGTTGATAGCTTCCCCTCTTCACCCTCTCCACACTGCCTATATTCCCATTCACCACTCCAATCAAGTCGCTACTCCCTTCCACACCGTCCCCTCACTCCCCACTCCCCACTCCTCACCCCATACCCTTTTGCCCCTTCCCCTTTTACGACGTTGGCCGCACCTCCGCAGCCGTCGAAGGGCTGTCACCTACACCCATAAAATGGGGGCCACGGCTCATCAGTTGGTAAATGTTTAACGTTTAACTCATTTAGCTAATTTAAGTGCTCGTAATTGGCAACAAACTGTAATTTTGCCGTAGCCAGAGCCAAGACAAGACGAGACTTACCACTGTTACCGCCACTGTTAGCTAACATTGAAGCCTAACAGCGGCTTGACAGTTCAAAAAGTGCGAAGAAATTTTTGCGCGCCGAATTCGAAACTGGAAATTCGTAGAAGTGGAACAGTTCTTGGCCTTTGTTGTTGTTGTTGTTGCTGTTGTTGCTGCTGTTGTTGTTGCTGCTGTTGTTGTCGTTATGAAAAGAATTATTTATAGAATTGCCATAAGAAAAGCCAAGCATTTATGAGATTTAAATAAATCTCCTGTAATTCTATTCTATTTATTCGTTATTAAACTGTTAAAATGTATATTTCTTTCGTGCTCAGCTGCCGTCGCCGTCGTCGTCGTTGCCGTCGTCGCTGCCTCTGCCTCTGCCGCTGCAATCGGTCGCTGCTGTCGGTGCTGCAAACCGGTCTACAACGCTGGGAGAAAAGTCTGTGGCCGCAACGACGATGACGACCGACGTCGGTAACTTCAACAGCGGCGGCAGCAGCAGCAGCAGCAGCAGCAGCAGCAACAACAGCGACTGCGACAGCAACTGCGACCGAGACCGAGACCGAGACAGCGACGGAGACAGCGACAGCGACTGCGTTTTCCGGTTGAAAATTTTTAAAAGAGGCTGCCGCAACGCCGCTTGAAACATTTGTACCAAGACGTTAGAAGACAGCGCAACGGCGATCGGAGCGCTACAGTGGAGAAAGAAGAGAAATAGAAAAGAAAATACAAGTGCTTAGAAAAGTGGCCAAAACGCCAGACAAGTTGCCTCGACTCCTGGACAACGACGACTTGCTCTTGGACTCGGTCGTGCAGTGAACTGAAGCTGAAACTTAAGCTGAAGCTGAAGCTAAATCTCGAACTCAATCTTTAGTTGAATTTGAATCCCAAAGCCGAAGCCGAATTCAAAGCCAGAGCCGAACCCAAGCTGAAGCTCAAACTCAGACTGAGACTCAAGACTCAGGCTCAGACGCAGACGCAGACTCAGCCTCAGACTCAGCCTCAGACTCAGACACAGACTCGGACTCGGACTAAGATTCAGAGTCAGTAGCAAGAGCCAGACTCTTGGCCAAGAACAGTTACAGTTAGTTGACACTAATACGAGTAATACAAGATTCGGATGCGTTAGCCAAAAAGAAAAACTGAATGCGAAAATAAAAAATAAAAAATAAGAAAAAGAAAAACAATAAGAAAACTCACACAGATGATATAGAAAATCGAGACAATCGAGAAAATCGAGACAATCGAGAAAATCGAGACAGTCGAGAAAATCTAGAAAATATAGTAGAAATTTTCCAAGTTAAAGAGGAAAATCTTTACGCGAGTGCCAGATCCAGTTATCAAGCATCTAGAACGTAGCCAGTGCCCACCACCCCAGTGACCACCCAGTGCTCAGAGAGATATTAAAGGCGCGTGTGTGTGTGTTCCACTCTCCGGCGATCACCTCCCCATATATATTTTTTTTATACGATTTATACGAGAAGATGGCTTTCGGTGCAGCCTGGAGTTGCGCCCTGGCGCTAGCCGTGGCGCTCTGCGTGCTGCCTGCGGCTATTGAGGCCGAGTATCCCGGCGTTATCGAGCTGGTTGGCTATAGCAATAGACGCGCGCGCACCCATTTCATGGAGAATCCCAATCCGAATCCAACGCTGACGCCGCCAGCGGCCAAGACAAGGGCGGACATTGAGACGGTTAAGCGGAACATGAAGAAATATGATCGTCTGCTCGAATTGGATACCAAGAATCTGCCGGAGCCGCAAAAGGACATGCTGGCCAGGATTGTTGAGCGTGTGGCGCGTTTGAAGGAGACACTGGACATTGAGGAGCAGCAACTGATACAGCATGAGGCAACCTCGGCGCGCAGCAGCAGCAGCATCCAGCCACTGTCCACGGAGGATGCTGAGCAGAGCACAGTGCCCACCACAGGATACACTGAGGCGGAAACCGATCCGACGCTGCTGCTGGATGAGACGACGCTGCTGGAGCTGCAGAGCACGATGAACGAGCAGGCGGCACTGCAAGCCGAGGTCACAGCACAGACGACCCTCATGAAGGAGCTGCCCACCACAACGGATCTTAACTTGGAGGCCCATACCAATGCAGCGGCTGCGGAGGTGGGCGATACGACTTCACCGGCACTGACAACGCTGGCCGAGAGTCAGGAGACCGAAGCGACTGGCAATGCAAACGAGGATGAGGAACAGTCCACCACGAGCGCCGATTCACTAACGGATGCCACCGATCCGGATGATCAATTTGTGGCCGCACGTTCCAACAACAACATAGCGGCTATAACAGCCGCCGATGCGGAACCCAACACCAGCACCACCACAAGCGCTGGCAATCAACGCACACTAACCACCATGGGCAAGCACAAGATCCGAGCCACCAAGCGACCCTTCGGCCACAAGGTGACCCCTGCCCTAAAGCGACATGGACAGCGTCCGAGCAGCGTCAGTGCCGCCGTGGCAAATGCGGCAGCAAACTCCAAGCCACCTACGGCAACCACCACCAAGCAGAAGCTCAACAACGCCGGCGGCGGCGGCGGCAGTGGCAGTAGCAACAGCGGCATCAGCGGCAGCAGCAGCAGCAGCAGCAGCAACTATCAGCAACAGAAGCCAACGGCAACCAAACAACAGAAGGTGACACCCGCCATCTCGTCATCCTCGAATCCATCGACAATGACAACCGTGAACTCAGCGTCGCCTGCACTGCCATTGGAACAGCTGTACACACGAACACCACAGGCGAATATACCGATTGCTGTGGCCGCCGTATCCTCGCCACCGGCAACCACCTACAGCAGCAGCAGCAGCAGCCCCCAGGAGGCGATGGTCTACGATGCCCATGTGAATGCCTCTGCCCTCATCGACAGCCTGAACACCCATGCTCGGGAGGAGTACTACCAGCAGAAGTTGGGAGCCATCAACAACAAGGATAACAAGGTAAGAGCGCACTAGAAATGTAACCAATGTAGTCAATGTAACCAATGTGTCCAATGGCTCCAATGTGTCCAATGGCTCCAATGTGTCCAATGGCTCCTATGTGTCCAATGGCTCCAATGTGTCCAATGGCTCCAATGTGTCCAAAGGCTCCAATGGCTCCTATGTGTCCATTGGCTCCAATGTGTCCATTGGCTCCAATGTGTCCAATGGCTCCAATGTCACCAATGTCTCCAATATCGGCGGTACCGACAGTTGGATGGGTCCACTGGTCAGTCGAGCGTTTAATGAGCCCCAATTGCCTTTCTCGCTGGGAGCTCGGTTTGGTTTGGGGAATTGCTTCCAACGGACATTTTCCACTTAATTAGCGACGACTTCCAAACTTATGCCAGGGAGCTTGTCAAGTCGGGCAAAGACAATGCAACATCTGCGGGCATGGAGAAAGGGAGGGTTTCCAAGCTGATCGTTGGCAAATGGCCAATGGATGAGGGGAAGGCGTACGGGTGGGAATGGGGGGGGAGGGGCGATATACAGGGAACAGCTTAAAAAACCGTTTTGGCCAAAATGGCACAAAAAGTGCAGACCCGTTGAATGTCAAATGCAGAATTATTGGTACAACTTGACTCTTAAACTGCAACAAGCGGCAACAACTGACAGCGACAACAGCAAACGACAACAACAGCAACAGCAACAGCAACAGCAACAGCAACAGCAACAACAACAATAGCAAACAGAAAACAAAAACAAAGCTTAAAAAAAAAAATGAGAAAAAAAAAAGTTCACTTGAGATTCGAGTGTATAAAGTTATCCAGAGCCAGAGAATAGAGAATAGAGAGCAGGAGGCAGCGCTGGCCACTTGTTATAAATGGAGCGCCTTCAGGCATTGGCTTTCCATTGCAAATCGATTGTCATAAGTTGGCAACGACAACCGACAACCGACAACAGACAACAGCCAACAAACAACAGCAATAGGCCCCAGCAACAGGCAACAGCAACAGGCAACAGGCAACAGGCAACAGGCAACCGCAAACAGACAAGAGACAAGAGACAACAGCAACAGCAATAGCAATAGCAACAGCAATAGTTGCTGCTGTTGCTATTCCCAATGTTGCCAAAGACAATCGAAGCTGAGTGGGTCAGTTTTGGCCAAGATATTGACATGCTGGCAGAGCTGAGCAGAGGAGCTGCAGGGATCTCAATGCACATGTTCAGATCACGGTCATGTCTGAGGGCTAGCTTCTCACATTCCATCAATAAACTGACGATGGTGGCAGCCCACTCAAAAACAGAAAAACTCAAAAGTAACAACAAATACCCATACCCACACATGCACACACACACACACATACACACACGTACACACACACAGTTAAGCTGGCAATTTGTAGCCACTACTGACCTATAAATTTTGATGTGCGCCTAACAACATATGATGATGGAGGCGAATCCATAGTTGTTGCCTGCCCGAACCTGAACTAGGCATCCAGAGGAGCCACAAAATGATCATCATCATCATCATCATCATAATGATAATGATGATGGTGAAGAGAAGAGAGAAGAAAGAGAAGAAGCAGAAGACGATGGCACAGCAACGACATAATTTATGGCCAGTCGATTGGCAATTGGCAATTGGCTCCACATCATGGGGAGTGTACAACGCGGGGGGGCAGCAGCCAAGGAGGTGCAGGAGACAAGACACTGGGAGACGACACACATAGCTCTCTGGCCAATTGGCTATACAATATCACAGTATCATCGACAGGTTGAGCGAGTAGCACGTCGCGGTTGCACGCTCGACGTGACACACAAACACATAATCCCCCATCTTTATCCACATCCCCATTCCCCACTCTCCACTCCCCAATCCCCAATCCCCAATCTCCAATCTTCACTCCTCAATCCCCAATTCGCATCTTCCATTCCCATTTCCATTCCCATCTCCAATCCCTCATCCCAATCATCCGTGCAATCAACAGGTTGACAACAGCTCAGAACTCACTCCCAATGAAAGTTTCAAAGAGAGAAGCAAATTTCATTTGCTGCTCACCTCTCCATAAACATAACAATTCCAAGATTTCCAATACGCAGCTTTTTATATCATAATTTAAGTCCGATCCCGAGCGGAATCGGAGTAAGCCAGTAAAATATGCAACTTGCTCTGCAGTTAGGAGTATCGGTCGTTAAGGGGAAGATCGGCAGTGGAATGGAGGCCACTAATGTGTTCCCCTAGGCTTCTCTTTGCTTCAATTTAATCCCTTCACCAACTTCGCAGCAACTCCCAAGACTCTCATCATCATTCCATCTCCTGCGGTGTCAGTGGTGTCACTGGAGTCAGTAGAGTCACTGGAGTCAGTGGCGTCAGTGGAGTCAGTGGCGTCAGTGGAATCAGTGGCGTCAGTTGAATCACTGGTGCGGGGGGGACCCAGGGGCCCGCTCTTAATTGAATTGATAGTCACATCCACAGTGACATCCACCGCATCCGCACCTAAATAGGCTACGCGGCTTTGGCCTAATGAAGTCTTTAATTGTTTAAACCGATTCTAAATTACTTGGCATTGCGCTTGGCGCTTGGCGCGGATGGCATCGTTTGATGCCGTTTTAAGCTACAGAAATGCCCTAAATAACTCCATCTCCCAAGAGAGCGAGAGAGAGAGAGAGAGAGGAACAGAGGGAGGGGCAGAAGGAGGCAGCAATAGATTTGAGGAGAAAGAGAAAGAGAACCCTTGGGCTGGATTGTCCACAACTGCAGCAAATAGAAAGGGGATTGTCTTTAAGAAAGTCCAGGGGTTAAGCCTCTTCTTCACTCCACGAAAGGCCAAGCCATTCATTTGATATCCTCAATTCCAAGCGGGCAGAATCAATGTGAAGCTTCTATCAACTGAGTTCGATGCGGTTGAAATGGCCTATGATATCATAGGTGTCCATTGTAATGGATAAATTATTAAATTATAATAATAAAAAATATAACTGTAATCGAACTTAAGACGCTTTGAATGAAGAGTCCATTAGAATCTATCAATGAACTGCTGCGGCAACCCAATTCGGCGGCTTAAGAAACTTCTTAAGCTACCCACGCTGAGATGCTGCCGCTGATGATCAGCCAAGCGATAACCCAACTCTGCCTCTGGCGGCAGTCAGCAACCAGCAGCCAGCAGCTAGTGGCCAGTGGCCAGTGGCCATTGGTCCCCCTGAATCAGCAGCTCCCAACACTCGCCACTCGCTGATTGCTCGAAGTCGTTTACCGCTACGAATATCATAAATTAACGATTAAGCACAGATTTGTTATACGGTTCTCCTCTCTCTCTCTTTCTCCCCTCCTTCTGCCCCCCTCTCTCTCTCTCTAACTCATTATTTGTGTTCTTAGCTGAGCTGTGAGGTTCGAGTAATTAACACATTGTTAAGATGGATTTTTGGCCAAAGACAGTGGAGACAACTGAGAACATAATTGTTCCAGTGCTTGACAAAGAGACGGACGGCCGGCCAGAAGGCCAGAAGTTGGGACAGAGATTGAGTTCTCAAAGCTTTGTTGCCAATTTGCATATAAATAATAATAATAACAAAGAAGCAGAAACAAAAACAGCAACAGCAACAAACAGCAACAACAACAACAACAACAACAAACACTGAAACAGAAACAACTTTCGCTCGCATTCAATTTACACGCTTTCTAACCTTCTTTAGGCCAAGAACCGAAATCTTAGCCTCAGATCAAAAGGCGCTAATGGAACACAAATCAAGGCACATATCATAAATAATTCGATAGTCTATATAAAAACTTATAAGAACCCTGAATGTGACGTTCATGCATTTGAATGGGGCAGCAGCGGCTTTAATTATGAGTTGAGGCACCGTTAGACGGATTTGCATACCACATATTCCGCTCCCCACTCCCCGCTCCTCTTTTGTTTCTAATGCCACACATGCCATATACACCGCATGCCACATGCCACAGTTGCACAGTGCCACAATGCCTAGGTCATGATGCAGTTAATCTTCTTCTTCATCTTTTGAATGATGCAACATGCGCAACATGCGACTTTTTCACGCTCGCAACTCAATTAATTACTGGCCAGCGGTGGCAGCAACAACTAAAAACATGATTACCCAGGATATAGACGACTTGCAGTTACCCTAAACTGAACAAGAGTCAAACGATGTGAAATTTTCTAATTTCAAAAAAAAAAAAATTGAAAAATTGAAATTTGATTTTTTAGTTAAAAATTGAAAAACTGATCTATCCGCCTTTTTATACACCGCCCATTATATATACCCCTTTCCCCGAATCGCAGTTAATTATGATTTAAAGATTGACAGGAGAGTCAGATGAAATTACAGGGTATCATACACACAGCCTTATCCGCCGCCAGGGAGGGGGGGAAGGGAAGAAGTCCGCAGCTAGTTGAGGGACCACAAGACACGCCTACTACATACCGCCCACCGCCCACCCTGTTACCAGTTACTACCATGTAGATGGCAATTAATTGCTACTTTTGCATTTGCCTCTGAATCTTTTATTCGGAAGGAGAAAGACAAAGAAGTTTCACTGGTTTTTCACTACCTTTGGCACGTTGTACAGCACCCGCCACAAACACACACACACACCCCCAACACCGTCCCAGGCTGGTACCGTTGGGTAACATTGCCGCGTGCCCCATAACAATGACACCGACAATTTTACAAGGCATAGAGCAGATAATCATAGCATATGGGAGCACACAGAGGAGAAAAACAAAAGCCGAGAAAAGTGAATTGCAGTTAATGTAATTTCAACAAATCATAAAGAGGAAAAGCCAAGGAAAACGAGAGAAAAAAAAAATAAAATTCAGAAGAAAACTGAAAATTATAATATCAAAATTACCTAAACGTAACGCCAGCCCAGCCCACTGCAAGTTTCGAAAGGAATTCAGCAGTAAAAAGAGACTTGTTTTCCCGGAGCCATCAATCCGTTCCAAAAACAAAAAAAAAAATATAAAAAAATAAAAAAATAAAAAAAAAAAAAGAGAGGAAATAAGTGTGAAAAATTGTTTATTGCTTTGCGTTTGCAGCTGCTGGCGGACAGGTGAGGACTTGGCCAATAGATTTTGACCGACAGCAGCTGCCAACTGATGCATGCAAATGACGAGTAGTGGGAAAAGTACTCGAAGATCCTTAGATGATCGTAAAACATGATAAAACATGATCATGGCCATGGACGAAGAAGAAGAAGAAGAAGAAGAAGTCAAAAGTCGAAGAAATTGATTGACTTTTGGTCCCAAGAACATATCAATAAATTGGCCGATTGGAGACACCGTTAGGCCGCGATCCTCAGGCCGGGTCAGAGAAAAGCAATTACAAGACATAAAACCACAAAAATATCGACATATAAAAAGAGACAAAACGGACAAAGGGACAAATGGGAGTAAAAGAGGGTCGGCCAGGGGCGGAGGGGGCCAAAACGGTCGACGGTCGGTGGTTGGCGGTTGGCAGTTGGCGGAAGCTGCAAGCGAATGCAAATGAAAGCATTCAACCAAAAAAAACCCAAAGACAGAGATCCAATCCAGCGATCCGAGCTCCAAGTACCTAGTCCCAAGTTGCAAGCTCCAAGTTCCAAGGCCCAAGTCCCAAAACCCAAGAGACAGAGAAAGAGCCCAGCGAGCAAACATTATTCATATGATTAGGAAAAATCGAACAATGCGCCGCCAGAAGAAGAAAGCTGAGAAAAGCTAAAGAAAAACATAAGAAAAGCTAAACAGCTTTTCAGTACTTTTCAGTGGAAACTCCGTCCGCTTGGGCATTGATCATGTTTTGGCTTTCTAAGCTCTGTTTTTGATTTGATTTGGGGAAAGGGATTTGCATTTCTGTCTTAGGATTTCTGCGTTGATTTATTAAAACTTAAAAAACTTTAAAGAAAAAAAAAAAATAATAAAAAATAAAAAAACTTTAACTCGCAATTACACATTCAGGGGGCAGCCAAGAATCTAATCATTCAAAGGGAACCCACACCCAATCCCTAATCACAGTCATTTATTTCCCATATATAAAAGTAGACAAAGGCAGAAGAAGGCCAGAAGAAGACCAGAAGAAGGCCAGAAGAAAGAAGGTCTTAAATGAGAGCCCAGAAGATGGCCTGCAAAATAAGAAAAAGAAAATCAAATTCACCTCAGCTCAGCTCAACTCAACTCAACTCAATTCCAATCCACTCAACATCAATATCAACAATTAAGGTCCCAGGGTTTGCCCCCTAAGTGATCATCCACTCAGAGAAGCTGCCCACAGTCCCAGAACCCCCGATGGCCACGGAGCCATCCCAAGAAATATTACCAACCAATTGATCTTCTCTGAAAATTCCTGCCGCTTTTGATTTTGATTGTCTTGATTAATAACTTTGCTCTTGACCCGCCGATTCACAGTGCTTTGTTCTGTTGTACAGAAGAACAAGAAATACGATTAGGGCCTCTTTTCTCTCAGTGTAAGGCTGCAATTCATTTGCGGCAATGACTTGGCTACTACCGCGATTTGGTCGCAATGCGTGGGCCTCTAATTTGCACAGGTCCGAAAGATCGTGCCAAGATCTTTTGACTTTGATGCACTAATGAGAGCCTGGACCTAAGAGTTTTGTCTGCTTGTATTGGTGTGTGTGTATGTGTGTGTATTTGTATTTGTGTTTTTGGGTCTATCCACAAGTCTGAATTTGTGTCTGGCTCTCAGTCTGGCCCTGGCCCTGAGCCTAGGCCTAGGCCTGGACCTGGGTTTGGGCCTGGGTTTGCATTCCCGTCCACTTTCCATTAAACGTTGCGGCGAGAGTGAGAGTTACGTTCCGAAACTGGGGAGGTGGTGGGTGGAGTGGTGGAAAATTCAGTAAAACAACAAACTACATCAAAACTGACACGACTCTTTTTCCCAGCGCAGCCCCAAACCTCCCCCAATTGGCCACCACCTCACGAGTCCACGACCAAATTAAGATCTCACAGCATTTGCCAAACTAATTGTAAATGTCTTTTGCGACTATTTGCATTACAAAACTTCACCCCCCTCCCCTCACTCCCCCTTTACCCACTCACTACCTTCTCCCCTTTTACCACCTTCTCCCACTACTCTACGTGCAACAAAACCCTCGGCTGCTCCAGCTACAGCTCGCTACTAGCAAGCAGCAAGCACAAAACACACTTGCTATCTCCCTTAGACTCTCCCTCTCCCACTCCCTCGCCCTCTCTCTCTTTCCCCCTTCTTCATCGCTCAGCCCAATCTGGGGATCTCTCGATCTCTTTCCCTCTTTAATTTACACTGAGCCTCAACTCTCATCCTTCGATTTCGACTTTGACTTTGTCTTTGGCTTTCTTCTTGTTACTTTCTGCTGCTTTGGCTTTCTAGGTCGTGTAATTGTGCATAGTGCACTTACACTCACACACACACACACACACACACACACATGCGCCAAGCCAGAGAGTCACACACACATACACACTCATCGAGTGAAAAACAATAACAAAAACCAATTGCATTTAAATCACAATTCGCTTTGTTGTTGCTGCTGCCTGCCTGCCTGTCCGACCGTTTGTCTATCCGTCCGTCCGTCTGTCCGTCTGTTTGCTCAGTTTTCTATTGGCAATCTTAAGTTTTGTGCCATTGTCTACGGATAATTCAATTGCAAAAACAAAAGCAACGGCAAAAAACAATAAAAGCTTAAATAAATTTGAGCAAAAAATTGATAAATTATTTATAAAGTCTGCAAGACCGAAATGAACCGCTATTCTGGCGTTTGCGTTGCGTTTTGCGTTTTGCGTTTTGCGTTTATGGTCTATAAATTTATTGTACTTTCTAAAGCATCGGCCAAAAATAATCAACAAAATTATGTGATGAACCACAAAGAGAAAAAACTAAAAACTAAAAATCAGAAAAGAAAAAAAAACTTAAAAAAAAAAAACTAAAAAAAAAAAACTTTAAATAAAAAAAACTTTAAATTAAAAAAAAACTTTAAATTAAAAAAAAACTTTAAATTAAAAAAAACTGAAAATAAAAAAAAACTTTAAACTAAAAAAAAACTTTAAATTAAAAAAAAACCTAAAATAAAAAAAAAACTTTTAATAAAAAAAAAAAACTTTAAATTAAAAAAAAAACTGAAAATAAAAAACCTTAAATAAAAAATAAAAAATAGGCAAAAATAGAAACAAAAACAACAACGAGAAAAATAATAATGATAATAAAAATAATAATAAAAATGAAAATAAAAAGATCTTCGATAAGTTGGATCTACGATAGATCTCTCGCCCGGCGCGGCTCTGGGCCTGGGTCTGGGTCTGGGTCTGGGTCTGGGTACGGGGCTACTTTGACCTCTGCTCTTGGACCCCGGGGCCAATCTTAATTCAGCAATTTCTATGCGCGCCTGCAATTAACGTGGCCATTGAAAAGATATGCATCAAACTTTCCTTTGAGACGAGCCATGGAGATGGATATCGAGGGGGTGAGTGAGTGGCACAGATAGAGGGAGAGGCGCACACACACACACACACACACACACACACACACACACACACTCTGAAAAT
>JAWNNX010000694.1:1472500-1600000 GCA_035044505.1 Zaprionus lineosus | reverse complement strand
TCTCAGATTTTACTTAACTACGCACATAAGTCACGAAAATACCTACTACTACGTACTATAAAGAAGTAACGCTACTTTCTGTATATATAACCATATATACATGCACATGTATATGTATTTATTTATATAAAGGAAAAGGATTAAAACCAAAAAGTGTCTTAGACCTACGACCAAATTATTGTACACGTTCTTTAAATAAACGAGAAGAAACCGTAAGAAATTCCTGTAAATTAAAGTTACAATCTACAAGCTATCCGTTTACAGAAAATAATCGGAGCCCCATAGCAGGATATTCATATATCCTTCGTTATACACATATACATACTATATACATAGACCCTTACGTGCCGTCGAAGCAATTACTAGTATTTAAGTCCGCAGACCTTAGACCGTAGACCGAAAGCCGAAGCCGAAGATCGTTACCGTTACCGTTACAGTTACCATTACCGTTACCCTTAAAGTTTACCGATACCGATACCGATACCGATACCGATACCGATACCGATACCGATACTGATACTGAAACTGATACCAATATCTCGATACCGATCCTTTCTCTGCTACAAGCAATTATCTATGTATGTACATTTTAAGTGTTCCTTGCACATTTTTGAAAAACATTTCAAGTAAAAACAAAATCAAAAACAAAAACAAAAGTAAAAGCAAAAACAAAAACAGAAAACGCAAAGAGTAAAAGCAAAATCCATTGTATACAATTGAAGAGCCGTTTTGAGGCTCAAAGGATATCATCATTCGCGAGCCCCACTTTAAATCGCAGTATCACAAATACATATACAGATACACACATACACATATACACATGTATATGTATATGTGTGTATGTCTGTATATAACTTATAGATAATTATAAAATTTCTAGCCGCATCACAAAGCAGAAGCGATCCGCCTGTTTCAGGTCCTGTTAGTCGGGGTCCCAGCACAAGTTTTGTCTATGTATTAGACCCGAGGATCCTGCAAGCGGGGGAGGACTCTGTTTGTGTGGGAGGAGTTTGTAACAAACGTACATAGAAGGCAAAAAACAAAAGTGAAACACAAAGAATCAAAGATACAGAACCACAAGTAAAAATCAAAACGAAATGGAAACGAAAATTAAAATGAAAGTAAAAACAAAAACAAACGCAAAAGCAAAAACAAAACCCAAACAAAAACAAAAGCAAAACTACTCAAAATTTTTTACAAAGGAAACTTTAATCTAATTCTAGTTAGGAATATCTAAGAGAAATATTTAATATGTAATGCGAAACACGAAATACAAACAAAATACGAAATACGAAATAAAAAAAAAAACAAAAATTGCTAAATCATTAATCCTTTATTCAAATATTTGCCACACTCCGTAAAAGTAACGCCCCGTAAGGACCTTTGTATCGAAATGTAATTTAAATTTTCTAATTTCCGATTTCCGATTTCTGATTTCCAATTCCAAGTCGAAATGAGAGAAGCGAAACAAAAATATGAAACTATATGCATAATAGAAATAATATTAAAATTAAACTGAAGTAAATTAAATTTAATTAAATTAAATTAATTTAAATTAAATTAAATTAAACTAAATAAAATTAATCTAAAATAAACTACATTTAATACTTTAATACCTAAACAAAGGGAGTAACATAAGTGAAGAGTCTAAATTTGTTAAGCGCATACGAGTAATAAACATTTTAAGGACGAGCGAGTAACAGGCTTTAAAAGTGCAAACGTTTTATTAATCGAGTACCAGAAACTTATAAATAATATTGTTAATTATAGTTAAAGAATTTTGCATAAGGTCGCGTACCTGCGCGGCCACATATAGATGTATATGTGCGTATACATATGTATATACATAGAGGAGCCCCATATATATTGAAGTATAATAATTATTTTTTTTTTATTTGTTTTTAATGTCAATGTAAAACTCTAGTTGTAAACTAAATAAGTAAACTTTAAATCAACTTTACAAAAGCAAAAACAAAACAAAGCAAAAAACAAAAACAAAAACAAATACAAATACAAAACAAGGAACTGCGAAAGCGCTGCAAAAAATATAAATAAATATTTGTGAGCATTGCGAAACAAACAAAAACAAAAACAAAAACAAAAACAATAATAAAAACAAAAACAAATACAAAAGCAGAAACAAACACAAAAACCGAAACAAAACCAAGAAACAAGCAAAAAAAAAAAATAATTAAAAAAATAAATAAATAAATAATTAAATAAAAAAAACTTCCGGCAAAACTTTTTGTTGTTTTATTTGCTGTTGGAATTTTTTTTTATTTTATCTTGAATGTGCGCGCTTGAGATGAAAATCAAGAAAGTGAATGATAAAGTGAAAGAGAGAAAGAGCGAGAAAGAGCGAGAGAGAGAGAAAGAGAGAGAGAGAGAGAGAGGAGAAAATGTAAAGATCCCGAAAATTTGTACATGTATTTAGATTATACATAATTCTGTAACATTACGCCTAAGTAATTGTGTATGTAATATATGATTACGTTTCTGAATAACGGAAAACAAACGGAAAACAAAACAAATCCAAGCAAACAGGAATAAGAGTATATTCAATGTAATAACACAGTTATTTGTTTCAAATAAATCTTACATTTAATTTTAATTCAACTCCGAAGCTCCGATCGGCTCCACATTTCGATTTCTTTTCTCAGCTTCTCCCCCATAACACGCACCTCCTCCCGCACCCCCAAGTGCGACCCAGTACGTGCACCTCCGCAGGAATGCCTCAAATAATTGCACGTAAAAAACTATGTACACGGGTTTGTAAATCTCACAAAAAAAAATAAAATAAATAAATAAAAAAAAAAGAAAATCAAAAAAAAAAAATAACTCAGCACAAAGAGCACATTTCTTCTTTTCAATTGTAGATTACAAATGTGCTCGTTGCTATTGTTGTTGTTGTTGTTGTTTCTGCTGTCTGTCTGTTGGTCCGTTAGTTCGTCAGCTTCTCAGTTCGTCTGCCCGTCAATCCGTCTGTCCGTCTGTCCGTCTGTCCGCCAGTCCGTCTGTCTGTCTGATTCGTTAATAAACGCGGCGCAATTTATAGCGTGTGCTATATTTAGTAGCCAAAGTTCAATCACGGGTCCCTAAGTCCTATTTACAACTACCAATATATAACTTTTCTCAAAATAGAGCGAGAAGGGGAGGGGGTAAGAGATAAGTGCTGACAGAGAGAGAGAGAGAGAGAGCGAGAGAGAAAGGGAGCAATCGGCATATTTAAACATGTGTTACCTGCGTACAGGTGACAAATGTGCCATTTAAAAATAAAACGCTCAGATGCCTTAAGTTAATATACAAAACAATACAGAAAGCATAATGAAAATTAATCGACAGACATTAGTCGACCTCTGAATACCCTGTACCTCCCCCTGACACATTCCTTATCTCTGGCCGTTCCATTAAATCAGCTCAAACTGAATGGCATAATCCGAATATAATATTTGTTTTCAGTTCTAAAATTTATTTATAGTTGAACATAGCGGTATTTAAAGATTACCTAAATACCTTGTGTGAACACTGACTTCTGTATTGGTGCACAGCTTATGAAGCATCGGTATACCCGGCGGAAGGGTATCATGAAAACGCAAATCGCAATTAAAAAATCAAGCTTTTGATTTTTATAACGTTGTACGCTTTGACTTTGCTGATACTGTTAACGGTAAGAGGGCAAATTGCAAAAGAGATTCCATTAGTGCGAGTAGACGGGGATGGGGATTGGGAGGTGGAGGTGGAGGTGGAGAAAGGTTGATAATACGTGTGAGAGTGAGACGGGAAAAGAGATAGAGCGAATGCTCCTTCTCGCCACTGTTCGGTAATTGGTGGTTCTTCGATTTATTTTCTTAATGAAGCGCTAAAATTAAATCAAACTGTCGCGCTAATAGAGGTGATGACGCTTTGACTATAACGTCATT
The DNA here is from genome assembly GCA_035044505.1 of Zaprionus lineosus. Taxonomy (NCBI): domain Eukaryota; kingdom Metazoa; phylum Arthropoda; class Insecta; order Diptera; family Drosophilidae; genus Zaprionus; species Zaprionus lineosus. The sequence goes on along the minus strand of JAWNNX010000694.1, from coordinate 1,596,080 downwards.
ATTGTTATCGGATTGCCTTCTCTCGCAATGTTGCTGCCCCTCTCCGCCGCACTTCTCTTTTGCAGCACCTTCTCCCCTGACCGGTTCTTAACACCAAAGGCGCAAATGTTATCAGTAAACACGAGAGAAATAACAACAACAGCCGAGCAATCTAGGGGGCGCCTTTAAACGACATTCCAAGGCGCTGGCAGAGCCGATGCTCTTCTACCAAGGGGATAGAGATGGAGATATGGATAGATAGGAGAATCGGGGAACAGAGGAATACGGAAAAAGGGAACAGGGGAATACGCGGAATACGGGGAACTGTAATGTGGCTCATAAACTTTCTATATACTGTACCAAGTGTATGCACTTACACGGATCGATGTACATACATTTGTGCGAGTGCATATGTGTGTGTGGGGAAGTCTGTGCATGTGTATGCATGTATGTATGTAAGTAAGTTTTTGCCAAACAGTTGAATGCGCTTTTATGGCACACAATGATAAGCTCTCTGGGCACGGCAGCTGCTGTGAATAACAATAATGCAATATACATAGAATAGTAATAATGGAAGTAATTAGTATTGATCACAGACAACCCATCAATGGGTTTTGGGGCGTGACAATATATCGCTATTGTGCGGATACACACACATTCACCACATTTTTAGATGCATAAATGAGAAGAAACATTCTTTGGCTTTAAACGCACTTTTCCTTAATGAGAAATATGGTCACATCGTCATAGTTTTCGTTTTTTAGGGTTTAGCCCAACCCAAACCACTGTGCCTCAGGCTATGATTAAAACAATAAACAACCCCAGCAATAATAACAACAAGATCGACAACCGCAATAAATGAAATAAGCACAAATAGAATTTTGCATTGTAATGAAACGTAAACAGGCGATATTGCACAAAGTAAATACATACATACACACATGCATCAGTGATACGTACATACGTATGCACATGTAGTAAAGTACTGCATACATGTGTACAATATAACAAATATTAAGAATTCTATTTGTTAATCGTTACACATAATTAAAACGTGTGAAATGTAAATTTTTGCTTACTTCTGAAAAACCCCACATAACATGACAGTTTCCATGTTGTTTATGGTAAAAAATCCGCGTGCACATGCGCCGTGCCAGGTGAAAAACAGAAAATGGCCAAAAAGTGAAACAGGGATAGGAAAAATGAAGAGAGAATGAAAAAAAATAGTAAAATAACTTAAAAGTTGTCACACAACAAAATTAAATACAAAATTGTTCTTATATTTGCATTCCCGGTATTTATAAAGAAAACGTATTTGACAATCTGAGCAAATATTTAACATTTTGAGGGGTGACAAATACGTCATACATGCGCGCGGCTGAGTTACCGCTAGAATTGCAAAAGAATGGATCACACATGATGTGATATAACAATAGCAAGACATTGTTATTGGTTCCGCAGTTGCGCATACAACAGCCGTGGCGTGGCCGGTCGATCAAATTGATACCAAGATAACACACAAAAAAAAAAAAAAAAAATATACCAGAAAAGAATACGTATTAATTTGTATGATGAATCAATAATTTCAACGCAATGCGCCAGAAGTTGAAGTACTAATTTCTCTGGCTTCTCAAACTGTAGCCGAATGTTGCTGAATAACAAACTGTAAACGAAGCTGTCAATCAAACTGTAGTCGAGCTTTCGCCTGCTAAAAGCTTAAACACTGTGACTTCTAAACGTTAGCCTAGCTTTATTACATTGACTATTAATCATTGGAAGTGAATTAAATTAAATAATTAGTATATTAAACTCTGTTAGTGCGTAAGAAATCGTCATCATCATCGTCCGCATCTTCGACCACACTATAAGAGGTTTTGCCGCCACCTTCCTTTACCAAATGTGTTTCGAAAAACTCCTCCACGGTGTCCGTGTTCCATTTAGTTATAGATAGCGTCTCTTGAACTTTGCCGTTCGAATCAAGTAACTTAACAATTGGATCTAATCCCCTCACATACTTTATTTGCAAATTTGGGAACTTGGCTGGTCTACCGCTTTGTATAAACGCCTGAATTTGTGGGTACGCGCGGAATTTGCACGTACAAACCTCCAAAATTGCTTTTGCATAAGTTCGCTGTGCTGCCGGCCGCTGATCTTTAGTACAGCACTCTTTACAGTGTGGTCTGCAGGAGAAATTATTTGTCATGAATGAATAAAGAAAAGGAGTTTGTTACTTACTTTAACGTATCCAATCCAAAATCATCCAACTTTTCACAATTAGAACACATCAGCTGAGTCTTAATGAATCCAAGCTTTCGGCATTCAGCTGCCGTGAACTCAGCTTGGATTTGACACTATAATAATAATAAAATGTTTTGAATTGTATGTCTTAATATACTTTTTTTTACTTACTATTAACGGGACTAAAAATAACAATAATATTCCAAATTTATTCATATTTAATAACAAAAATTTAACTAAACTACCACGTCGTTGTTTACAATTCTACTATGACTATCGATAAATACAAAAGCCATAATCGAAATGTAGTGTTAAATTTTATTTACCACAAATTCATATCAATGGTATTTTTTAGCCCTTAAATATATTAATCGACTGCAACTCTACACATAACACTGTATCGCGTGAAGTTGGCAGCGAAATAAAATTTACTGAAGAAGAAGAATGTGACTAACTTAGTCGCATTTGTTTTGTTCCGTCAAATATACGAAAAACTATTAGTTGCATTTGTAAAAAAATTTAAAATTTTTACAAAATTAACGAAAACAAATTGTGTTACATTTAAACCAATCGTTGGTCCAAAAAACTACAGTATTCTACGAGTGTTTGGCATTTTTTTGGTAAATCAATAAATATAATCGTTGAGACCGAACGCGCTGCGCAAAAGGGAAAACCGAATCGACAACGAACGCATAGGAAAAGGTGAATAAATAGATAAAAACTGAAATCGGTGAAAAAAAATTATCTTTGATTGTTGTAAAAATAAAATTAGGTATTGGGTGTGCCGAGGTCTTGCTGTTGCTTCAGCTTGGGGTAGTCAAGGAGCACAGAAATAGAAAATATGTAAAACGGTTGAAAGGGAATTAAAGCAGCTCCAGGGGAGCAACTTCTATGTGTATGCGCATGTGTGTTTTTGTTTGCGTGTGTGTATGTGCTTATTTGTGTTTTGATTAGCAAATATATAATCTCTAAGTTCCTACTGATACTTCGCAAGGGTAAAGAGTTTTTTTATTTTCGTTATTTTTGAGTGCAACCTACTGTATGTTAGCAATATTTTTTACCATATTATTAGTTTTTCTCTTTCTGCGCAACTGCTGTTTAGTAGAGAATTGCACAACACAGCAAGAACAACAATAGCAGCAATAACAAATAACGGTTTCACATCACAAAGATGAAGCCCATTTCCATTCTCGTTCTGTCTTTCTCTGGCGTCATTTTTAAATCGACGCTTCGCTATAAACTTGTTCTAACTGCAGCCGGTCTGCCGCACTTCTCCCTGCATCTATATTAATTAACGGTTGATTCTAGCTGTGTATATGTGTATGTATGTATGTGCTTAGCTATGTAGAAATGTATGTATATGTAGCCGTTCTGTTCATTCAAGTTTTGTTCGTGCATCTGCGCTGCGTGAAGCATCAACAGACGGAAGCTGCTTCTTAAGGTCTTCATTCAGGGAACTTCCGCCTTTGCCCACATCTCGTTTAACTGGTTTAGGGCGCATATGTGCATGTCATTGTATGTGTGTGTTTGTGTGTGCCTGTGTGCAATTATGCATGTATGCATCACTCGCACCTGCTGCATGTGGGCACCTCCAGCCACACCACTGTAATAACATATGCAGCTGTCGCTGCTCTCAAATTTCTTATCAACTCTCTTTAATAACAAAACCTTTGGATTCGTTTCAGAATTTTGCACTTTTTTTTTTAACATATTCAATATTTATTTATCAATATTTTCAATTCTATCGTTTGTATTATTTTGTACGAAGTTGTATGTATATACCTGACCTGGACAGCCGACTGTTTTTGGAGGTAGTAGTTTTAATTTCCAAAGCAGACTTTTCTTTTTCTTTCTCAGTTAACATCAAACGCTGATCTGATTTTAAGTAAATTTAAGATCTCCTACAGTCACATATAAACTAAGCAGACTGCCCAAGACTCTTGGGTACGCTTTGAGAAGGGTATTCCATATTCGATTATTTCTCTCACTCGGTTTCATTTAACACTCACGTTAGTCATAGAGTTAACTTACTGCCTACCTCGCGACAAGCTCAGTGCCTACACACATACACACGTGCACACATGGCACACATACATGCATAGTATATATAGGTGCTTGTATATGCATAACCTATTGGATTTCTCCAACCCACACCCAAAGTGCCAAGGCACTTGATCCCTCCCCCTGTTCCACATTCGGAATGCTGCCTACGGCGTTAATACACAGTATGTTTTTTTCCGCCAGATTCATGCAATTTCGCTATAATAAGTGGTAAGCAGTAAACGGTAAGTGGTAAGTGTGTGCGTTGTTTTCCTGCGAACATATGCATATACATACACAATATGCGTATCTGCCAGGTTTCATTCAGTGACTCAGTTATGTTAATGTGTGGACTTATCAATAGATTTTATTGTTACTGTTATTCACACACACGAACACACACACACACACACATGCATGCGCAGTTATCGCTTAATCAGCACTTGTTTCGCCACGTCTCAGAGTGACCCTGAGGAGGGCCAGTAATGTGTCCAGTCAGCTGTTCGTCAGTCGACTTGACACAGGAGCCCTGCAAGGAGTACACAATCGGCACTCTGCCCTTTGCATAACGAGGTTTGAGGCATGAGAATGACTAATTTTTTGAATAAATACTTTTTTTATTCTTCAATAACAATCCATTCGTCGAAGGCGCCGATGGTGGAGCAGGGGAGCAGAAGGAACAGCGACGATCACGTAACAACTATCACATGTCCGTCCGACGCTCGAAATCAGATCATAATCATCAAGTATCAGCAAAAATATTTATTTGGTTTTCTGTTTTTATGAATGAGGTCTCTCTTAGCTGGGATCCCACTGAGAGCCGACAGACGGTCTTCCAGTTTCACAATCTTTCGAAATCTTTGAGTTCAATTGAAAGATGCGTGAAGATTGAATTAACGGAATGATGAATCTACGCTCTTTGCTTCCGCCGCACAACAAGACATTTGTGTGTCGCTCATGTCATGTGCGTGTGTGTGTGTGTGTGAGTGTGTGGTGGTTATGGATAGTTTCGATCCTCCGTGTGTGTGCTCCATTATTGGTCATTTCCCTACATATTTTAACAAATGTCCGGCCCACACGCTCATCCACACCCACACACACACACACATACACTCACAGAGTACAAAGTGGAGCCCGCGCTTCTGAACTTGAAAACCAAACAAACTGCGCATTTGCGTGCTTGTAGTGGCCCTTTTTTAGGTTTCTTGCTAATTAAACCTGGGAAAGTTACATTTGGTGTGTCAGTGTGAGTGTGCGTGTGAGCGTGAGCATGAGTGTGAGTGTGTAAATGTGCATGGCGAATGCTTCACGCACATCATTCCATTATTGGGCTACAACTATTTATAGATGGACGCGGGGCTTCAAACTAAAGTTTTATTCACTTGGATTCAATTGTCCAAAGGTCAATCTAATTGCACCCATTCATTAGCTTGTGCGGCTGCCCGTTGACTCGGGAGCTGATTTTGTAGTTATGCATATAAAGTGAGTTTGGGTCTGGTTCCGTGTGACTGACAACTTTCCCTAGAGCTTACATTCGAGCCACTTAAGTGTCGTTAAGTCCAAGGACTTTCTCTAACAGCGAAAAGAAAAACTACCTTTTGTTCCTTTAGTAATTAACTTATTTTTAATTCAAATACCCCCCCACACACACACACACATAAACATAAATACATGTGTATTGTATGTACTGATCATACTTGCAAATATCCGCATATCCGTATATCCGCATATATAATATTTTTAAGCTATTTACATACATCTTGCATCAGAACGCGTCTTACGGCGATGTGGCCATTCAAATCTGACCTTAATGCCTTCTTTGGAAATTCCAAGACTTCGCCTCAAAACAAGTAACAGCCAGTGAGTTCTTGGATTGACCACGGAGTGAGGTAATCATCACATTTCCGAGAACAATGAAATAAAAGTTTAAATCCAAGGAATGTAACGTGAAAGCACACTAAATGGAAATGTTAAGTGTAAAGTGTGCAATCCTTTAGGATTCTGATCGATATAAGAATCGAATATCATTAAGTCTTATGTTCTGTAGCTTAAGCCGACGACAAGCAATCGTCCATGTCATCCAAGTCATCCATGGCCCTCGAACTCTTGGAGTCTGAGAGCTGCCATCGATTAATGGAATTTAAGTATTTACGTTGGGTTGTAACGGGGCGGAAGGTAACCCTAGTCCACGGCGCTTGGTCTTCATTCGTTACTCGAATGCTTCCACCACCCTTCAATATGTCATTTAATGTATTAAGTTGAATTGTAAGACGCGTCCCCGTTCAAGTGCGCATTGAACCCGAGTTCCTTTGTTACCTTAAACAAGTTAAGAGTGTAAATACGAAAAAAGTTGTTTAATTAAAAAAGTAAATATCAAAATGAAAACAAAAGTAAAACTTAATTAAAAGAAGAAGAATGAGAAAAGCGAAAAAAGTTGTTGAAAGTAAAAATGGAAAATGAAAAACGAAAAAGTAAAAAGTAAAAAGTAAAAAGTTAAAAGGTAAATAAAGTGCAACTGTGCAAACATCAGCTGTCAGTTATGCCAGGTAAATAAATGTGTAATTTGTGTCTTTAGTTTTTAACATTGAATGTTTTTAATTAATAAGCTGCTTTGTTATTTTCCACTCAGGTCGATACCCAATCCGTGCGGGGCGGGGGCAGCGCTAAAGCTTAGAGAGGCAGTGAGACAGTGAGACAGTGTGACAGTGTGACAGTGTGACAGTGTGACAGTGTGACAGTGTGACAGTGTGAATGAGAATCAGAATGAGGGCAAGGCTGGCCTAGGCAGGCACTAACACGCACACTCACAGCACAGCTGAGCATAGCTCGATAGAAGACAAAAAATGAACACACACACTTACACACACCACACACACATTTGCACACACTGACCCAACACCTTATAAAATTTTGAGTTGATTTTTAATTGCACTTTGCTTTTATTCTGTTGCAGCAGCACCAAAAGCAAAACACAAGACTTCGCCATAGACACACATATTGAATAGGATAGATAACCACACATTCCCGCCAAGTAATCCTCAAGAGCTGCCTGCCATGCGCCGCCGCCAACATCGCTAAGCCAAATTTACAGTTTCAAGATGAGATCCCTTCTGTCGCTGCCGCTGCCGTTGCCGTTGCCGCTGCTGCTGTTTGCCTGTGCGCTGAGCGCCTGTCTAACATTAACCGCCGCCTGCTCCTCGCGTGCCATAAATAAGCCCCGTCCAGAAGCGAATACAGCGGCCCCACCAACACCGCCGCCGGACAATGTTATTGCGCTGACGACCACGTCACGTCCAACAATTACGTTTCCCATATACAGTTGTCCGCCCACTTATGCTGCATGGTTTTGCCTAAACAATGCCACCTGCTTTACCGTTCAGATACACAATGAGATCCTGTACAATTGTGAATGTGCCCTTGGGTTTGTGGGAGTGCGCTGTGAATACAAAGAGATCGATGGCTCCTATTTTCCTACCCGCAATCGAGTCATGCTGGAAAAAGCAAGCATTGTGAGCGGGGCCACATTGGCGGTCATCTTTATGGCTCTATGCTGTGTGCTGCTCTATCTACGGCATGAAAAGCTGTCCAAACAGAAGCTCCACGACGGCGCCACAGATGTGGCTGACTTGGGCTTTGAAAATGCAGGCGTTGACGAAGTGGATGGGCTGAAGCCATTGCGCATAGCGTATCGTCCCTTCGGACCCCATCACAGTCGCATTCTTACCTTGGAGCAGGCGTACCTGCAGACCACAACGAGCCACGAACGAGCCAGGCGTTAAACTACTAACCACATAATGTCCAACGCCTAAATGTCCTTTAACATGTCTAACTGTTTTACAATTGTTCCATTTAATTATTTTTAACCGACTTGACCAATTCATAGTATTAAGTGCCTTCAGACTTCCATCCAACGAGATAGAAAGAGATATAGCAAGCGAGAGGTGAATGAAAAAGAGGGAGAAAGGGCTAGCGAGCGAAATGGGAAAGAGAGAGAAAGAGGAAGAAAAAAGAAGTATTATTAACTGAATGCTGAATTAATGCAATGCAATTTTGGCAGCTTACTGCTATCCGAAACTAATTTAATAATATTATTTATTAACTTTATGACTTCGCGTTAACAAATGATGTTAATAAATGCGAGAACAAATCTTTATCTAAAGCCAAAGATCGTTTTCTTGTTCGTTACCTTTAAGATTGTAGCTCGACTGGCATAAGTCTTGTTCACAGTTGTCCTTAAAAATTCACAATCTTCCTGAAATTTAAAATTAATCAGTCGAATCCGTTTTGTCCTTTTTCAGTTATGCCGCACAACAACCAACAGCCGACAACTCCTGCGGACGATCCGCTAGGCCCACCAAAGGCTGACTTTAGCGCACCGCCACCCTACGAGCCCGATGCACAAGGTAACGGTGGCCAACAGATGCCATTGCCCATGCAATTGCCTTCACTATCACTGACCACACACGCCACGGATGGTGGACAGCCACAAGGAGATCTGCCGTTGCCCCAGGAGCTGCACGGCAAGTTGCCTACCTATGAGGAGGTGCAGATGGAAAAGTCTTTGAATGGCGAACTGCCACCCGCATTTCTGACTTTGCCCTCGACACAACAATTGCCACCACCGCCGAATCCATTACTACCGCTGCCGCCCAACCCACTGCGAGATGGTGCGGCCACAGTGCGTGCTGCCCAGCCGGCAATGACCTTTATTGCCATAGATGCAAGCGATCCGGAGAACAGTCTATCCACCACAGATAATTTGCTTGGCACGGACATCATGTTTATCACAGCTTTTATGGTCGCATTTCTGTTTAACTGGATTGGCTTTTTAATGCTCACCTGTTTTTGCCATACAATTGCGGCACGCTACGGTGCTCTTTCTGGATTTGGACTATCACTGGCCAAGTGGACGTTGATTGTGAAGCACTCAACAGATTTGGCATCGCACGAGAACTCTTGGCTTTGGTGGCTCATCTGCGCCTTTGGCTTCCTAATTGCCATACGCGCTCTTATTCAATATGTGAGCATTAAACGCTCCTGGCGCCTTCTCTCCGCATCAGCCCAGGAGCGGCTGCTTTTCTTCTACTAGGTGCGGGCGCCGTCGCCGGCGGCGGATCATGTAAATACGTTAACAGTGCGAGTAGTATAAAATCGACGACACGGCGACGTCTGCGCCTGCGTCTGCGTCTGCGTCTGCTTTTGCGTTTGTCATTCATTTCTTTCAAACCCAAAACCAAAATCAATGCAAACTTACTATTGGTTAGTGTTTCAAGTAGTTACTATGTTAAATAGCGCAAGTAAATCCGTTAAAAGTAGTCTAATAATTAATGTTGAATATGTCAGCATGCGAAAAAAGACGCGCACAGAGTAGTGACGACGAAGCGGGTATCCTCCTTGGACATCTAGTTTCGCTGCACCTTCGCCTGTTCTGGGCTCTCTAATTGATGTGTATGTACTTGTAAATGTGTATAGATGTCTCAATGTAGTTACTTCTATTCCTTTTGTCGAACACTACAAGAACAACAAGCAACTAAATATGCCACCATATTTTTTTTAAACCTACTCTATGCTGTGGTACTTAATAACGGACAGCAGTAATTTGCTAGATAAATACACTATTATAATTACTATTATTGCTATTATAATGATTATAATTAATACGTTTATTCCCTTTGTATGTAAATTAATATATGCATTGCAAGAACGCATATCAAGAATATGCGAGAGTTTTATGCAATTTAATAAAATCAAAAACATGTAAATTTTTTTGTGTTCATTATTGCTCGGCTTCAATTTAAATCCAAGCGCCTGTATCGATAACATATCAAAAGCGCATGTATTCTAAGCTATCGAATCTACTTCAGGCAGTACATCAATATGCAGTGTAAATTATTTTGCTTGTGTTTATATGTTTTACAACACTGGTTGTACAAATCAACCCTGCTTAGGGAAAGTTTCTAACACTTTGTGAGTAAGCAGCACACATTTCTTGCATTCATATTAAATTGTCTGGTTCGTGAGTGAAAATATCAAATTTTCGCGTCAGGCAATTTTCGTAAAAATTAGTGAAAAAAATATTTTAAAACGTGTAACAAATAGTAAACTAGTTAATTTATTGAAAAGCAAAGCATAAATTGCTTGAAGAATGTAAGTCTTAGAACGTAGCTCATGTAGTAAAGTGGTCTGAAAAATATTCTTGGGGTGCATGTGTGTGTATCTGTTAAAAGACTTTTCTCGTTCGGCCAGTGGCAGCCTCTAATCTAATTATTGATTTTTATTGGTTCTATTATACTTAAAGTTTTTACAAGTGCAACATTTATTATTATGCAACCTGTACCGTAACACAAGTACAGTATTTGTAACTAAATATATAAACGTTTACTAAAAATTATACGCTTGGATAAATTAAAAGTGAAGAAAAGTTTATAATTTATTTGCCATGCTTGTTGGTTAGAGTTAATGTATTTTTGTGCGCATACAGTTTTTTTTTTTCTTTTTTTTTTTGCCGGTTCTCTGACTCAGTTGCTTGGTGGTGTCTAACACATACACAAACAGACAACATACATATGTATTCGCCTGGCCGCCATCTTAGTTTTTTTTTTCTAGATAGGCATTCACCTTCTGCCGGTGCTGCTGCCGCTAGTCTTTTCAGCCGGTTAAATTGTTGTTAGTAATGTAAAACCAGTTTTATGCTCAGCGCCGGCATCAGCAGCTTTTCTACTGTTCCCATTTCTTACGACGTTCACAGTAAAGAATTAAACAGGTAGCGGTTGATGTAAATATGTAGCTACATGTACAAGAGTTTGTTCAAAAGAGGAGTCATAATGCTACCCTCATTTGCAATGACGCTTTCAATGCGCGTTTGTGTATGTATCTGTGTTTCGGTCGTGCACCCTTAGATACACATTTGAAGTCAATGAAAATAAATGCAAACATAAACAAAGTAGAAAGTTTTTCGTAAAATGCTTCACATTAAAATCCTTGAGGAATAAAAGTAAATTAGTTCCTGTTTAAAGAGTTTATTAATTAGCAAGCACAAGATTATATAATTGTATTAGTGGTAAATTAAAAAACTAAAATATCTAATAAATTAAATTTTAAAAAATAATATCTAAAAACGGAATAAATAAAATAATAACAATTTTAGCTTGCTTAACCATCTACTAACCAGCAACTGTTGTTGATTGTATTGATGTTTTTATGTTTGTGTCGTTTTTATTTTCAGCTCGAAGCAGTTTTTTAATTTTTTTAACTTACACGCTTCCAAAACACGCTCGCTTTCGCATATCTACACCCTACCATCCACACACCCAACCAAAACACACACTCAACAGAACATTTATTAGCTAAATTTCGACAATCCCTCAAATCCTTTCAAAATTATGGTCAGGTATGCTGTGTGTTTTATAAATTTGAACTATTAGATAGATTGCTCTGCTGTGCGTTAGAGTTAAAGTAGTTTTTGAATGTTGAACGTAAATGTTATTAATTTTTCATTTGTTGTTCCAGCGTCAAGATTAACAGTAACTCGCAACAGCAGCTGCAACAGTCACGCTCCGGAAATTTGGCTAACGGCAATCCAAAAGGAAACATGCCATTCCGTGGAAATCAAAATCGCAACCGTAACTTCGGAGGCAACAACCAGTACGGTGGTCCAATGGGTGCCAATCGTATGGGCGGCATGAACATGTCACCCTGGGAATCCCAGAATCCCGGCGGTGGCCAGTTCGGCAACAATATGCGCCAGGGCGGAGGCCAAATGAATGCTCAGGCCATCAACTTAGCCAACAATCTACTGAACAATCTCTTCAGAAATCAGAATCCACCATCGCTTCTGGATCTGCCACGTGGTGGTATGGGAAATCGTAATCAACGCGGCGGGCCGGTATGTACCTTGAACATCCATTCATTCCACTGGCCTTACTGACCATTATATACATACCGAACTTCCTTTTAGTTTTCGTTCCTTTTCGCTTCTCCATTGGATACAAGGAAAGCACGCAGTAAATGATTTCGCTTAGGATTTTAATTTTTACTTTTGTCCGATTTTTGTCAAAACTTTCCGATTTGCTTATCATTTCAACTGACTTAATGCCATATCACTTAGTGAATGAACTCTGAACAGATTGTTTTGTTTTGTTTTGATTTTCTCTTTTGAGAACTTGAACCTGAATTAAATGCGTCATGAGCTGGAGACTCGATATTGTCGCATAGATAAGAGCGAGACAGAACTATAGAAATGAGAAACATAAATTAATTTTTAATTTATTTGAAGATATACACTATAGATACTTAGTTCAATTATATAGAAATGACTGAACTGCAGAACTGCTGCTGGAACTAGTTCCAGTCGTGATTTTGCTACTGCTGCTTTTCGTGTCCAGTTGAGAAATGTGAACCCAGGAAAGGATTTTATTTATTATTATTTTGATTAGCACCTGCTATCAAGCGTAGTTATTGCATACCCTTAAAAAAGAAATGACAAAAGTGAAAGAAAAAAAAGAAAATAATAATAATGAAAAACCAAACTTAACAAACAAAAACACATACCAACAAAGTCGCGTAGTCTGTCGAAAATTTTTGATGTGTATTGTAAAATAATTCAACAAATTTGCGATTCGTTTATGATGTGAACACAAGGATGTATGTGAGAGGAGAGGAAGGAGTCCCCAATGATTATGCCTGATGGCGACTTTTTTTTTTTTTTATAAGAAAGGATGAGAAGGAGGTTTCAATATAAAACGCATTGATTCCATTTTAAATGCAAATTTTTGTTTCTTTTGTGTAGCTTGAAAATTGCACAATTTGTTGAATTTTTTGATCGTTTGTACCATTAAATGAATTAAGTACCGCCAACAAATGTTCCATTAAAAGATGAAAAGAGTATGATGATGATAATACGCTGGTTAGAGATCATTTTCTTTAATGATAATTTATTCATATTTCTCTCTTATTAGCTTTAAATATTTACAATAATTTTTACAAAAAAAAAAAAAAAACAAAAAAAAAACAAACAAAACAGCAACAAAACCAAAATATTTAAAATCTTTCGATTTTCAAATTTTTCTAATTTAAAAATATTTATTTTTATTCTCTTCTACACGAAACCGAAAAAAAAAAAAAAATGTTAAAAACAAAAAAAAATGATATAAACAATTCGATGCTTGTTTGCAAAAACAAACTCAAAAACGCAAAATTTCGAATGCATCCATCAAATCGTGTGTGTATGTATATATGCCTATATATCCATATATTGTATGTATATATCTACTGCCGATGTCTCCGACGTTGTCGTCCTCACTGCGTGCATTGATGTGATCGTTGTTGTTGCCGCTGCCATTAAACTAATACTGTTATAAATAATTAATACCATTGTTGTTGTTATTGCTGTTGCCAAAATGTTGCGCCGGTGTCTGCCATCCGCCATCCGCAATCCGCAATCCGTCATCCGCCGTCGACCGTCCCATGTCGACGTATTCTCCAATGTTGTTTCTGTTGCGCTTGTGTTGCCTTCTGGGACACAATGTGTTTATGCGAAAAAAAAAAAAAAAAAACTTTATAATTTTCTAATTTATTATTTATGTGTAAAATTGCATAAACTGTTCAATGAACAAACAACAACAACAACAAAACCAAAATCAAAACCACAACGAATGATACGAATGTTAACTTAAACGAAACTAAACGAAACAATGAAAAAAATAACCAAATGGCTGCACCTGCAACAAATCGAACCAAAATATGAATCAAACGAACGAAACAATTTCAAAAATCTAATTGAAATCGAAAACAAACGAATATTAAAATATTCCCACACACATATATTTATATACATATATATGTGTATATATATTAAATAAACAATTTTAATTATAATGTGCAACACAACACGAACACGAAATGCATAAAACGCAATGTGAAAATAAATCAATTGTGAAACGATGCGATGCCACTTCCAATTCCAATGCGACGCCACTGGTTGATTGATTGATTGATTGATTGATTGATTGATTGCTTGATTGCAATCTTCTAATCTGCTCTGCTCTGATACTGATAACCGATCCGATCTGGTACTGGTACTGATTGATGGTGCAACTGCAACTGCAACTTGCAATTGAATATAAAACCAAACCAAATACAAATACAAATACATCGCCACTCTTCTTCAACGTTCCTGCTCTGATTGAACTCACTCGAAATCGATATCGAACTCGAACTCGAAACCGTTAACCGATTACCGATAACCGATTCACCCATTCGGTTTCCATGCCCGCCCGCCCGTCTGTGTTTCATAATATCCAAAAAAAACATATCAAAACACCAAAAAATGCCACGCGCCGCCACGCCAACGACTTCAACAACAAACATCCCCGTCGACTGATTGCCCGACCGCTCCGCCGCATTGACCAAATCATCTTAATACTTATCTATTTATCTATCTATCTATCTATTCATATATCCATATATACATATATATATATATCGTCTACATATATGTGTGTATATATATATATATGTATTTATTATTATAATATAACATTCTTTTTATGTATATATATGTGTGTGTCTATATATACATATATACATATTTGTGTGTGTGCTTATACCGTTAATGAATTTTTTTAAAATCAAATTCCAATTCTCCTGCCCCCCTAAAATGGAACTGACAAATCCGATGAACAAATATTGTAAATGGCAAATGCTGTCATATGTCTCTTTGATATTCTTAATAACTGTTGATGTTTGTTTCTACTTTTAATTGTTTAATTGTTTAATTAATTCTGTAACGATTGGCATCCATGTCGGTCGATCTGAACTGAAATGAACAACGATAACCGACTAATGATAAATGATAAACGATAAACGATAAACGATCAACGATCAACGATTACCAATTACCGATTACCGATACAATCCATTCCATGTATTCTCCATATACATTTTCACCAACTATATAAATGAATGTAATTTTATTTACATATATTTTTTAACAATCAATTGACAAACAATTACAATTTACGATCAACTATGTATGTTTGTATATATATATATATATATGCGCATATTCCGATATCTGTATGTATCTATATTATTTTATATACATATTTGAATACTTGTATATTTGTATATTTGTATCCTGTGTATCTTTATATCTATACCAACTACAAATACTCTTAATACTCAAATGTATCTTATAAATATTATGTATGTGCTAAAACAAACATAAAACAAACTTAATTTTAAAAACATAAAAATCAAAATATACAAAAAGATGGTCAATCGCGGCGTCGGTGCCGGCAATCGTCTCAATAATCGTCGTGGCCAAGGAGGTTTCCAAAATCGTGGCGTTACTGGTGGTCCCAAGCCCCCCCAAAAGCAGGGCGCCGGCGGCATTCGTAAGCAGAATGCTTTTGATCGTGCCAAGAAACTTTTGGCTAAAAATGCCAACACTAATAAAAAGAAGGAAATTACTCCTGGCGAAAAGAAAATTGAGAGGTAAGAGTACAAATACTATAAACAATTCAAAACCAAACCAAAACCAAAAACCAAAAAAACCAAAAAAACCAAAAAACCAAAAACCAAAACCAAACAAACAATACAAAGCAAAAAAAAAAATAGTAAACAAAATAATAAAATAATCGAAACAATTTTCAAATACAACATTACCAACAAATGGCGAAAGATTGTGCAATAAATCGCAGTCTTTCATCTTTGCCCCCACTTTGACCACAGCTACAAATTAGAAAATAATTCAAACCGATGCAAAGTTTTCAAATTCAAATATTTAATTCAATTCCGAAAATAAGTACTAAATACTTAATCTCAAATTATTTGAAGTCCTTTATTTCAAACTTGTTTTCCCTTCAATTCATAATTACACCTACAATTAGAGTGTCCTTCAGTGTATGGGTTTTGGGTCCCTAGAACATCTGGTTGACCTTAGTGTGTGCACACAGTTCTGGGTAGTCGTTGGCGAGAAGGAGGTCTACTAAGGACATGTACTGTCTAATTTTAATTATAATATTTTACGTATTTTCCATAACTGTATTTATATTTGTTTATACCCTGCACCCAGTTGAGTCCTGCACAAAGAAGTCCCTCCGCTCACACTACGCCAGCCTTCGGCCACCGATTGTTGCGCGTTCCGCCCCCCCCCCCCCCCCCCTTCAGAAACTTGGAACACTGGGTACAGGGTATCCTGTGGTCGAGCACGCACGACTATTGCATTCTTGTTATATTTTGCTTTTTATTTTCATTGCGCGCTTACCCATTTTATTTTCATCAGTGGTTCCCCGAGGCATAAGTCATTCAAATCGAAACATAACATCATCCATTACGTTAGGCAAAGGGGTTGGGTAGTTGTCGAGAGAGGGGGGGAGGAAGGGGTTATTATTATATTTTATATTATTTATTATTTATTTATATAGTAGTCCGATTGCGAGTATTTATTCTTATTTCATTGCTGGGTCTGATTTGAACATCCTTCCGATTTGCACGAACAATGGTGTCATTCTGTAGGGGGGAGGGGGATTGATCGTGTTCACGGACATCGTGTCCAAGCGAAAGAAAAAAAAAATGAAATCAGAAAAAACAAGGATATAGAAAAAGTGAAACAACTTAAGGGAAATCACATTCATTTACCGCATTCAAAAGTTTATTTTTCATCGGGATACATCATCACATTAAGAAGTTCATTGATTGAGTTATTATAATCATTGCACCAAACGTCAATGCCAGAGATTTGTAATACTTTTAATACGTCTTTACTCCACGGTGATCCCGAATCTTTTAAAGCCTTGCAGCGCTGCATCTCTACTGTCAACTATAAACAGGCAGTGAAGCTCCCAGATTCGCGTGTCATATGTCAACTTTGAGTACTAATAAAAGTTTCTTTTTTACTTTCCGCATCCTTTGTCTTCAAATAAATTTGAATAGCACCAATACCACCAAGGAGTCGCCGTATGCTAGTGTGCCCAATGATATGTTCTACTGTCATCTGTGCAAGAAGCACATGTGGGACGCCAATTCATTTGAGAACCACATTAAGGGACGTACCCATCTTATGATGCGCGAGGGCATCGAGGAGAGCTACCGCCTAAAGGCTAACATGATACGTCAGGAGGCCAAGATCGCCGAGCAACTGAAGTCAATTGAGTTTGATCGCTTGAAGCGCATGGGCAAGAGCAAGCAGCGACAATTGGACTACTGCACCATGTGTGATCTCAACTTCCATGGTCACATCTCAACTCATCGCAAGTCCGAGGGCCATTTGCAGCTAAAGAAGTTCTTGCATCCGAAGTGTGTTGAGTGCAACAAGGAGTTTGCCACACGCATCGACTATGATACTCATTTGCTGTCGGCCGACCATCTGAAGAAGGCTGCTGAGAACAACACTAAGGTTGGTGAGCGCAAGCGTCAGACTCTGCCAATAAGCACTGCGGATGAGGAAACCCGTGACTTGCGTCCACCACAGAAGCGTAAGAAGAAGCCGGTCAAGAAGGAAGGTGAGGAGGTTGTCGAAGTAAAGAAAGAGAATGAGGAGGGAGCCGAAGGTGAGGAAGCTGAAACCGAGGAGCCCAAGGAGAGTGAGGAAGTCACCGAGGAAGTCAAGGAGGGTGAAGACCTTAATGAGAGCCAGGAAGAGGAAGAGGTTGCTCTACCCGTCGATCCTGAGGATTGCATTTTGGATTATTCAGAGGGCGATGAGATTCCCACCGAAGTGGATACTCGCCTGCCCAAGTACAACTGGCAGCGCCCTGTTGGACCAGGTCTTATCTCGAAGCTCGAGTGCTTTGAATGCTCGGTCTGTAGCAAATTCTTTGACACAGAGGTAACCGCCGAGATTCACTCTCGCACCGCCACCCATCATCGCAACTTCTTGAAGTTTATCAACGAGAAATCAAGCGACACAAAAATTGCACAAAAGCGCGCTGCCGCCGCTATTGAGGAGAATGAACGCAAGAAGCGTAAGATCGAGGAAGCTGAGGCTCCGGCTGAGGGTGCAGCCGAGGAATCGACCGAGGGAGGCGAGGGAGAACTTTATGATCCTTCAGAAGCCACTGGTGATGATGAAGATTTTGAGATGACTGAAGCCACTGAGGGTGATGAAGAGGGCGGCGATGAGGACGCTGCTGGTGAAGACAATGGAGAGGAGATGGAGACTCAAGAAGAGGAGGATGAGGAGGTTGAACCTGAAGCAGAGGCGGAACCAGAAGTAGAAGAGGTGGTCACTCCAGCTCCAGCAGCCACTCCTGCTCCTGCTCCTGTAGCTCAGCCAGCAACACCAGCCAAGACAGCTCCGGCTAAGGCTGCTGCAGCTACTCCCGTGGCCGCTCCCGTTGCCGCTGCCGCTGCCGCCACCCCCACCGCTGCTGCTGCTGCTCCTGCTGCCACTCCAGCCGCCACCCCAGCTGCTACCCCGGTTGCAGCACCAGCCACACCCGTTGCAGCTGCAGCCGCAGCTGCTGCCCCAGCTGCTACTCCAGCTGAAGTCTCACCATCGCCAGTCAAAAAGGCAACGCCAGCCCGTGCTGCCGCTGGCCCCAAAGCTACGCCGCAGCGCAATCGCGCGCGTGGTCGCTACAACAGATACTAAGCGCTGCTTCTCTGGGCTTAAGACACAATATATATATACATACATATACTATAATCCATACTTTATATTAAAATGAAAACTAGATTACTTTCCACACGTTTAAGAGACCCACAACATAGAAGTTTTTCGGTGGGACTACCCCACCCCATTCAAATTTAATATAAACTTAAACTGAAAATGAAACTGAAACTGGAACGAAACATTTATTTTCTTTTACCGACATTTTCATCATATTTTGCATAAACCTCATAATGGATGACTAGAAATGAATTATTGACACGATGCTTATAATTATTAAGACTTTATATCCTTCGATTGCATATTAAAGTTTCACATTAAATTCACATAAACAATGTTAGCAAAACGAAGCATTCAATTGATGTAATAATTAATTTTTAAAATAAAAACTTACTTGTACACAAATATATTGCCAAATATTTTATTTATTTTAATTTTCAATGTGTATTATTTTTTCATTTGTGTTTCTAATTGCTACACTAATGTAGCTATTGTAAACTTGATATACAAGGTAATCTTTTTATCTTTTTAAATAGCACTGAAATTTCCGTTCTCAATAGGTTTAAGAATATATAGAATTTTAGAAGCTCAAAAGTTTATGTTTTACTAAACTGTGCTTGGCACATTTCATATCAACAATTCAAATTTAAATTTGTACCAATAAAAGGAAGCTCTTAACGGAATCAGCATTTAGAGAAGGTCAAATCAACGATTTTAGTTTCTGTTCGTGCTGCTGAGTATCGATAACGACTTAAAGCCAGGGCTGCGATATCGAATAATCACGAAGGCTGTCAGCTGCACGAGGCGCGAATCCAACGGTAAATTTGCATGGTGCGATCAAGAAAATTTTTATGTGTTTTTTATTGCTGGAAGTGCTAATAGTTATTACCTAAACGTGCACAAATAAGTTAATTCAACTACTGCCGACAGAATATGATGGGCTCGGATGAATGAAAGTGTAAGTATATTTTGCGAGAATAAATAATACAGTATGTGTTATTGAATTTTAATATTATGCGACGCAACAGGTTCATCTCTTCATATGTATATTGCGCTAAATGTTTTCAAATATTGTAATAGAAATCAAACAAAGCTGTGTGGATGATTAAATATTAATACTAGTGACTATTGACTTACATGCGATGGTAGCTTATAGCGGTTTCTTTCTGATAGTACCAAAAGGTCTTAGAAAAAGATTCGGCAAAAGGTGCTTCACATCGAATTGTTGCCAACTTCCTCTCAAAACGTATGTATTAACCTTTCCTTTCAAGTGTAACTTTGAGATAAGAAAAATAATTGTGTATTTCCAACATTTATTAATTCGAATATTATACTTAGTATTTACATATGGTTACGATTATAGTGCATTTTTTGTGCTGACTTTGAGATTACGTAAGCTGCGTTGTCATGTGCCATTAGCGTTGTCCAACTTAGGTGGAGTATGGAGAGTATGTTTCAGCCCTGATATGGTATTAGGATGATAATTAATTATAACTTTGACTTAAACTTAAACTAGACAGACAGAGCCTTCAAAAACTGGAACATGTGCATATACCCTGAAGGAATCTGTCCCTCTATTAACATAATGGTAATTCAATGAAGGTCCTCAACAAACTCGATATACTTATACTAAGTACTTAGGTGCGATTAAAAAAAATGGATGAAGATACCGTCCGAGCTTAGTTAAAGTCAAGCGTGTTTTGCTCTGTGGTGGTGGTGCGTATGCGGCTCTGATCGCTATGGGAACGTTGAAGCGGACCTCCGCGCCAGCCACAGCGCCATCTCTTGATACAGCTGAATAGAGACCAGTTGATGCTCTTGGTGCGGGTCAAGACATATATGTAAGGATCGAGGGTGAAGTGTAGCGCCGTGAGGATGTCGGCTATTATAAAGAATCCATGTGATATTGGTAGACGATCTTTCCGGATGGCCAACGGTATAGCAATCTTAGGGAGTTTAAGGTTGTATAAGCTGTGAAATTTTAAAAAAATAATAAGGATATTACCATCTGGGGCATCCAACAGAAAACGAAGGTGATGCTCAGGATCGCCATTAACTTTGCAAACTTGATCTCATCGGGTGATGTCTCGGCCGCCATCGTGACACTGTTGCTATGATGGAACTGGCGTGGAGGAGGCATACTATGGCCACTGTTTGTGCTGTACTGTGCTTGGTAAAGCGTTGTACCACTGCTGCTTTCAGGATCTATGCTGCGTACGCTCTTATCCCGGCTGACAAGATTGTACTGCATGTGCCTTTTGGTGGTGCGACTGCGTCCAATAATCCAAAGCACTCGGGCCACAAACAGATTGCAGGCCACGATCACAAGGCACAGTAAAGTTCCTGATATCAAACAATATATTTTGCTGATTTGGAATGCACCTGTGCTTTACTCACCAAAAGCCATAAAGAAGATCGCGTACGCGTTGTTCAATACGCCGGGAGCATCTCGGTATCGAATACATTTCAACTTCTTCGGATTCGATTCGTCAATGTAAGCACCAAAGCCGACGAATGGCATAAACGTGATGATGGCCGATATCACAAGGATACTATGGATGCTCTTCTGGATAAGTTCGTAGGTTATGTGCTACACGATGGCGGCGGGTGAGCAATGACGAATCGATTTAGATTAATTGATTGCTGCGACATTAACTGCTAGTTTTACCTTGTGATAAATAAAAGGACGGGCCAGGGCCATGCATCGCTCAGCGGCCATCACAGCGGCAATGCAGCCGGAGTTGACGCCAAAGAAACGCCAGAGCACATGTCCAATACAATCCGCACGTATAATGAGCGGGTCCTCCACCCCCTCGAACGCAACATACTTAAGCAGCGCCGCAGTCAAGATGCCCAGCAGTGCCACCAAATTGTTAGTGGCTAGACATCTGTGTGTACCCAAAATATAGGACATGAAAGGATGTGGAATTAGTGAGGCATATTCAATGGCTCCATAAATAAGCACCCTTTGCAACGAATTGCTCCTTGGCCCTAGCCAAAAGGACGTGCCTGCCCATGTGCCTGACTCTTGATGGCTTTTTGGATTACGCCTGAGCCGCAATTAAAGTCTTCCACACAATAAATAAATTTAATGGATGCTCCACTTATAATCCCAACCAATAGACCTTTCGACGACTCCCAGCCAGAGCTGAAAGTGTTTCCCAAAAGACCATGAACTAAGGAATAAAGCCTGGGGCTGACACAGGGATAGGTACAGTTGTCACAATCACGTATTGCTTTTCATCCAGGAACATCTACCATCCATTGGACGTCTTTCCCCTGGTTTCGAGTGTCTAACATCTGCCACTAAAGTATTTCCGAACTCAGCTTTGAAAGGATTAATCCTATCGGTTGATGTGGAGTGTACATAAGTCTTTGCAGGCGATAAGATACGATTTACGTGCTATATATGTGTGTACATGCGTATATGTATATGTATGTGCATATGTATGTGGCTATGCCTATGTTAGTAATATATATATAATAATATATATATATATATGTATGTATACCTATATATATGTATTTATGTATGTATGTATGTATACCTATATATGTGTATGTATGTATGTATGTATGTATATATTATGTACATATGCATTTATGTATCTTTATGTGTATGTACGTTTATATGTATATATATGTATTCTTGTATATGTGTGTGTATGCATGTATGCATGCATGGATATGTATATTTTCATGTGGATATGCGTATTTCACAGCTCCGAGGGATGTGTGTGAATCTGTCGATGAAGAGTGCATACTCGCATACAGAGAACTGCATATGTAGGCAAATATCAGGACATATTAAATAGTTTGCAGAACAGTGCACTTTTTACTACTGTTCAGAATATTATAGTGCAGTATAGTAATATTTATTTTTAAGCAAAGTTCGGAATGAATCACGTTTAATTAGGAGAAAATAATTATTCAGTATGTTTAATGTTCAGTAGGAAGGAGAAAGCAGAAAATGTGTGGAAAGTGTAAGCTTCCATATGTGAAGGAGGCGGGCGAGAAATGCCTGGTGAGTATGTCCTTTTTAATTTTCTTAAATTTGAAATTAAAACTGCGCTCTCCTTACTTCCAGGAAGGGCATTCAGAGTTCGTGGCAATTACTGTCTGTTCTACTCATTGCATTAAGCGGACGACAAGATCGACGATTGTCTCTTCAATGGTCAACGTTGTGTTCGTGTTTGCTTTCTGTTTGTGTTTAATTTTGTTTTTGTTTTTCTTTTTTTTAATTTTAAAATTTTTATTTTTGTATTTATTTTGTGTTGCTTTTTTTCCAGATGCACAAATGACATGCTGCTCGGAGCCCATCAAGCAGATCATTTGTCTTCCAGCTCTGACTAGTTATTTTCAGATGTCGACGCTGCAATTGGAACGAACTCTGGGGAGGAATTGAGCACTGCATCAAGATGAATTTTCAGGTGAGTTCAACGTTGGCAGGGAAATTCATCATTACATGATATGAGCATCTATATATAAGTATATATATGTATATTACATATATACGTATTTAATTGTTCGTACCCGCGTGTGTCAGTGTGTGTGTGGAATAAATCCCATTTAGTATATATATCGTACATGGATTAAGCCGCAATTTTCTATTGCCAATGATTTATGACAGCCCATAAACTTTTCGTATACACAACACCCAATAAAGCGAGTATACTCGATGTTCCATTATCGGGATCGGGACCATCAACGACTGCAGCAAGTGAATTGCTTGGAGGAAAACGAGCAAAAAATGTAATCAAAGGTGTTAATATTTTTATTATTTCTACACGCCCTGTGCTACTCTGTGCTGCCCTGTGCCACCCAGTGCCACCCTGTGCTGCCCTGTACTGCTCTGTCAGTCAATTAGAAGATACAAAACTCGAGTTACTCAAATCAAATGAAAACCGAATATAAAATCGTTAGTGGAGGGGCGGATCCACTTTAGTTTAATGAACGAGACGGGTTTATCAGGCCATAACAAATATTACTTTCCAATATAGCCTTACTTGAGTACCTGGAGTAATGTATCCGATACGATCTTCACTTGAAACGAGGATAATGAAATACCGCCGATAGCAAAGGCTAATCAAAATACTCAAGGACGTTGAGGACATTAAGAGTCAGAGTATCTCTGCAGAGAGTATCTACGCACTCGGATAATCCCATGGCAGGACACACACACTTCACGCCACGTCTATTACACCCTCAAGGACTCATCAATCAAATTAAATCCAGATCAAAGCTGCTTCACACTTGGTCGCCCACACGAGTGCGAAGGATAATTTGTTGCTCGACTACCTAAATGTCTATGGGGACGGAGACGGCGAGGGAAATGGCGTTGGCTTCTCAAATTGCTGCGCCCAGATTTTTCCCTGGCTCCCCAATTTGTGCTGCTTCCCTGACTTGCGTTGGGCACGACGACTAAATTGGATTCAATGTGAAAATTGATGCTGCCTGCCTGCGCCTTGCGCTCATGATAAATGAAAGTAAATTTCAATGAGTTTTGATGGGAGCCTTCAGTCAGTGCTAAGGTCGCGGCGGCACTTGGCTCTATGATTGGCGATCCCTCTGCACCCTCCGGTCTGCCCCTGCAGTACTACGGATTCCACGTAGCCCCAGCACCTTCCAGCTTAGCATATGGACTACTTTCGGCAGCCGTTGATAAGATACGCAAATGAATTGAAATTTTGGTTTGTGTCGCGTGTTTCATATTGAGTATTAAGTGTCGAATATTGAGTGCTGGAATCGTGTGTCTAGTGTCTAGTGTCCGGTGTCCGGTGTCCGCTGTCCGCTGTCCATTGTCCGGTGTCTGCTCTCTGGTCTTTTGGATTTGCGCTTCGGGCTTCGGGCTTCGAGCTTCGTGTCTCGTTCGTTCCACCAAATGCAAATCAAATGCCCGCACCACGACAACACCGAGCGAGTTGAACAAACCTCAACTGCCATGAACTCTCGGCACAACTTTGAAAACTACTAATCGTACATAGCGTGCATATCTGTCCGTCCGTCCCTCTGTCCGACCGACTGCCCGCCCGCTTGTCCGCTCGTCTGTCTGTCTGTCTGTCAATCTATCTCTATGATTGTAAACTTGTTGCCCGCTTTATTACAGCTACTTTTTTGGAGTAGTTGTTGTGGTTGTGGTTGTTGTTGTTGTTGCTTTTGTTGTTGCTGTGGACTTACCGCAACATAAAGGTGTATTTACTGTTTTTGTTGTGCTTTTTACGCGCCAAAATGACCAAAGCCAAGAAGTTGCCAAATACTCCGAGGGCCATGACAATGACGCTGCTCATCAAGCGGAGGCGACTTTTGTAGAGAGGAGCTGGCGTTCTGAGGGCTAGCCCGTGCTCGATCACTGCGACGGTGATGTTGAGCAGCTGATTAGCTGGTGTTGTGCCATCCATGGCGATGCTCGCCTCGGACATGGTTGTCGCTCCTGCACTTCCACTCGATGCACCTTTCCAATGAGAATGTCTTGGCGTGCCCCTCGCAGTCGCAGCGATCTACTGGAAATGATCGAGTGCTTCTTGTGTCTGTTGTGGCTGCTGCTGCTCCGGTACTGCCACTGCCACTGCCACTGCTGCTGTCGACACTTTCGATACTGTCCACTATCTGTGGCAGCTGGAAACTAGTTTCGAGCCAATGATCAACGCGATTTCGGATACTTAATTAATCATTAACTGGCGATCGGGATCGGCTCGAGCGCAACTGCTTATAGAGCTACGTGTATCGGAATCTGTGTCTATATAAGTATGTGTATATGTACATTTACGTATTTGCGCATTTATCGAAAGCTACGCACGCGCGATTCCCCAAGCACTTGGAGCACTACGATGCACCGTCTACGTCGATCCGTACCGTACACCGTCTGCAACGAGCCGTCGATTTAGAATGACGGGCCGATAGTCAACAACGTTGACAACTACGACGAAGGCGTCGGCACCAGCAACGACAAGAACGCCGACAACGGCGACGCTGCTGCTGCTGCTGCTGCTGACGATGATGACAACAACAGCAGCAACAGCGCCCGCCGCTTGGCAAAGTTCTGGTGGGTGGGAGTGGTGACCGCAGCTCCTTACCGACGGGAGCACCGCCAGCAGCTGAAATGCTCAACAGTTGGCACACGACGAGCTGTTCGGCTAACGACGCCAACGCTGCTGGTGATGGTTGTGGGGGTGGGGGTGGAGGTGGAGGCGGAGCTGGTATTTGGGGTGGTGGTCGCCCGTAGGTTTCATTTCGCTTATTTCAAATGCGCAGCTAGCACTGTGTGCCAACGCCGACGCTTGCAGAGGCAGCAGCAGCAGCAGCAGCGGCAGCGGCAGAGGCAGAGGCAGAGGCAGCAAAAGCGTCAAAACAATCAAGTATCTTCACAATTTAAATACTCTATTTATGTAACAAGATAATAATATAACCATGTGTGTGTGTGTGTGGGCGTGTGCGTGTGTGTAGTAATCACTATCATTGCATCTACCGCAAGAAAGACCGCAGCTGAAAAGATTACTTGCAGCTCCCACGGAGCTCAGATTCCGCAACCACGCGCATTCCCACGTAAAGGAAGCCATCGGGGTGCCCGGACTCTGATCCATTCAATATAAAAAAGGGTATACGGAAGTCAGTGGGTGAACGGATCGATCAGTTGACCATTTCGGTTCTGCTCGTTTCCCTGCTTGATTCCTATAATAAATTTTGCATTGACTTCGCTGGCGTTCAAAAATTAACAATTAAAATGCTTTGTTTTCCTATGTTTTTGTAATTGCTCAATGAATCGTCCGTGATGAGGAGCGTTGTGGCAATTACTTTTTTATTGAGCATTTGGCAGCTAATAAATTGAGCTGCAACGAAACCTGAACCCGAACCAGAACCTGGACCCAAGCCCGAGCCCAAACAAAAAAACTGCACGCGATTCTGGAAAACTGAATTCCGAGAAACAGTTGAGTTAAGATCAAAAACGCGTATACGAAATGCATTCCGGACGTTAAGCGATTTCGAAATAACCACCAAGATGCCAAACACTCAGATGGCGCTGACGGCGATGGCGACGGCGACGGCGACGTTGTCGACGTTCTTGGCAGCGGTTTGCTGCTGCTCGTGCCGTTGGATGCCATTTTGGGCCAACGCGGCGTATGCGCAATGTGTGTGTAATTTTTATGGAGCGACGGCAAAGGCGGTGGCACTTGAGGTGGAGACTCGTCCCACTCCCTGCTACACTTGCAGCTGGAATCAATGGCGTTTGAATTCGTAAGCCTGCGGATGCTGACGTCGTCCTCTTCCCCTGTCCCCTGGCATGTCCTGTCCTGTGCAGCACCAAGGACGTCATAGAGCTTAACGTCTATGAGGAACCACAGGCGTCTATTTTTAGCTAATTTGCCGCAGGCGACACACAATATGAAAACATATAAACGGAGCACAGTTTCCATGAATATCCAGCCTATGTTGTCCTTGCGCCTCTCAATTAATTTTCTGACCGCAATTGGAAGCTTCATATTATGTCCTGGGGTCGCTGCTGGGCTGTGGGTGGTGACTGCTGGGTGATGGGTGCTGGATGATGGGCACCATAAAAACGACTTTTTGGCGGCTTGCGTGGCTGCGATGGTTGACTGACCTCTGGCCTATCCCCAGAGCAAACATTCGTTCTTTTTGCGAAATTAAATTCATAAATTATAACGCATTATTTGTCGACCCATTCATTCGTTTGCCACACCCCTCACCCAACTGTGCCCTAAAGTGTCTGATTAATGTTTTTATGCGCCGCACACATCGTGCGCCGCCCAAAGATCCCTCAGATCCCTCCCTTTCTGTAGTTGTCGCCAGCGTCACTCCTGCTGCTGCTGCTGCTGACCATATCGCGATCTTAATCAATTCCAAAAGGGTGATAAGTTTAATTTCTATTTGAACGGAAAGTTTGATATCGTGCCCCTTGAGCTTGAGTCATGGGCAAACTAAGTCGAACCCCACGCGGGTTCCACTTACACAACTATTTGGACAGCAAACAAGACACACTTGAAACTCCCCTAGGAGCACCGCTCGTGGACACGACTCTTCCGAATGTTGGCATAAAACGTAGAACCTGAATGTCGCCGCCGATATGTACCCTATATGGCGGGTGTATGCGGAAGTACAAATAAAAATATATGGCATTACATGGCAATTAATGATACAATAGACGGAATCATAATGGCTCGATCCTGACAAAAATTTAATGGCTCATTGGGAGTATACATGCACACATACATATACATACACATAGTGTATAAATATGTGTGTGTATATCGGATATGGAATTTGAGGATTTATCCTTTTATCCATTTATCGCAACGGAGCAGGAAGGGAAAATGTCATGATACGACAAAGGATCTGCCAGGTGATGTTCAGGAGCTCTAGGATTACAGTAAAGCATCGCTTAGAAACCCTTGGAAATGCAATTAATAAAATTTATAGTGATTGATGTTTTATTATTTATATATTTTTATTTCTAAAAGTTTCACTTGTTATTAGTATTATTATTATTATTATTCTCATTATTTTTATTATTCTCATTATTTTTATTATTATTATTATTATTATTATTATTTTTATTATTATTATTATTATTATTAATTTACCATCATGTTCACCATAAGTTTTACTATAACATTATTATTCTTATAAATTTTTGTCCGACGGGTTTTTTGATTGTTTTTATCAAGCATCTGTGTTATAATAATATTATAACATTATTATAATATATTATTATTATAATATTAATATATTTTTTGTATTATTTTATTATTAACTCATTATATTATTAACTTATTAAATTATTATTATATTATTATACTGTTATATTATTATATTGTTATACAACTATTATATTATTATTATTATTATATTATTACACTATTTTACCATTATATCTTTATATTTTAGATGGGATAAATGGCAATTATATTTATAGTAACCACAGGTAGTTTAAAGTACAGACAATGTCTGTACTAATTTTAAAATAATAGCTGTAGGTCTTACTGTTTGTTGAATGAGTGGATTTTATTTAGTTTTTCCTATAATTTCAGCTGACGGTGGGAGACATCGGAGCTGCTCTTCACAGTATTGTGTGCCTCTGGCTGATAAGATTGTTAAGTACACAAGCTGCAGTATAAATAGAATATTTGCTCAGACCGCCGATTTTATTATGGCAAAAGAGGAAGTCGCCCAACTTGGGGATTGCGGAAAGGTCAGGGTTCCAAGCAGCCCCCTTGCTTGTCGCCTCTATTGGGGGGTTTACCCGATCTGTTAAGGGTACTACAACTACAACTACAACTACACACATAACGGTCAAAAGGAATTACTGTAGTATTAACTAAGCATTTGGAAGTCCAGAACAGAAAACCATTTACTACACTTAAAACTATTGTAAAAACAAATCAAGCATTGTACCAGCAACAGCAGCTATAAAAACTAAAGCAACAATTGATACAACAACAACAAACGATGCAACAGTGTCTGTTACTACACCAACAACAACAACAACGACAAAACTCAAATAAAATAAAAAGGAATTGGTCCTAAAATCACTACATCCGTCTTTCGATAGAGTTAGGATTCTCCTTTTTTGATTTAGAGTTTGCGAAGGACGAATGTTCTAACAGGACATAAAATATATATATATATCTCCGCAACAGAAAGGAAGGCTATATCTCAGCCGTGTCCTTACTGATTCTGACAAGTCCTATAACATATGAACAGAAACAACAAGGACTACAAACTGACCAAAGCACATCCTTGTAGTCCTTGTAGTTTTCGAGATATCGTCCTTTTAGTGTTTTTATCAAAATATTTTCTTAGTTTCCGTTGCTACTAAAATTACAATAACAACAACAATAACAACACCGCCACCAACAACAGCACCTACTACAACAACAACAAAAACAATACATACAACAACAAGAAATACAACGCATACAACAACAACAATTACTACAACTACAACAATACAGACACAACAACAACAATGCAGACATACACTATCAATACAGACATACAACAACAACAACAACAGCAATACATACAGCAACAGCCATGCCTACAACAACAACACATACAGCAACAATACCTACAACAACAACAACAATAATAATAATAATAATAATAATAATAATAATAATAATAATAAATCATACAACAACAATACTTACAACAACAACAACAACGACAACCATACCTGCAACATCAACATCAACAACAACAACAACAACAATACCTTAACTAGCAATAAATACAACATAGCAACAACAACAAAACTCAAATAAAATTTTTGCAAGGAGAAGGTATGGAAAATTCGTCCTAAAATCACTAAATTCGCCGTATCTCCGTAGTTTTGAGGACTATCGGCATGTCCTTTTACATAATTGTAGCTAGGGTCCTCTCACTTTAATTTCAGGTATTCGAAGGACGAAAGTCCTTACAGGTCCTGAGATATGACGATATTTCTGCTACAGATAAAAAGGCTCTATCTCAGCCGTATCCTTACAGATCCTGACAAACCCTACAACATATGAACAGGAACAAAAGTTACTACAAATTGACCAAAGGACATCCAAATCGTCCTTGTAGTTTTCGAAATATCGTCCTTTTAGTGTTTTGGTCAATATTTTTCCTTAACTTCCATCGCTACTAAAATTACAACAGAAACACCTTTACCTAAAGCAATAACAGCAACAACAACATACAACATACAACATACAACAACAACAACAACAACAACAACAACAACAACAACAACAACAACAACAACAATAATAATAATAATAATAATAATAATAATAATAATCACGTCTACACGACAACAACAATATCAACAACAACAACAACCATATATACTACTACAACAACAACGATGACTCCTACATCATAACTAGAACAACAACAATACCCACAAAAACAACAACAACCACCACCACCTCGATGCCTACAACATTACCGAAAAACTCAACAGCAACACCAAACTCGTCAAATTAAGGACTATAGGGATATCCTTTCACGTAACAGTAGCTGAGGCTCTACCTATTTAATTGAAGGTTTGAAGGACGAAAATCCTTACACCATCTGAATTTTACTTCAAAACTTATGGCTATATCTCAGTCGTATCCTCGCTTTTCTTGTCTAACTCTTTTATCACATGAACAAGGACATTCAAATCGCCCTTAAAGTATATTTTATCGATACATCTTCTTGATTCCCATTGCACAAGAATACAATAACAAAAACAAGAGGTACCAAGGACAACTAGGACATCAGTTACTGTTACAACAAAATCAACAGCGACAGGAACAAATACAACAACAATTACTCTAGCAATTTTTTGACAAATGAAGAAGGACCAAAATTGACCAGAGTCCTTATTGTCTAAGGACGTTTTTAATGTTTTTACATTCCTGTTTTCATCGTTGTTTCCTGAATTTATAGTTATGGTCAAGTTTTAACATTTGTGCATCAGGAAGGTTATTTTATTTCGGATGTGGCAAGGACCTCGCCGTTCCAGCATACTCATGGATTAGTCCTTAAGGCACTAATTTCCTTTTTAAATAACATAAAGCATATTCCAGGGAATAAATAAATGATGATGCAGTAGAGATCGGTGAAGCACGCATGAAGTGTCCGTGGATTCCAATAATGATGAACGACGACTCCCTCCCATCATTGTGCGTCTGCAAATAAGTAACTCCTCCAAGAAATCCGGCCAATTGCTTTATCAATGGGGCAAGCGTTGTGGAATTCCGGCACTCCTACGTGCGAATCTGAATGCTTTTATTTCCAGAGAAAAATTGCGTAACAGTTAGAAGCACCCCAAGACCACGTCTTGGGCCCATGGCAGCTAGTGGTAGCGCGGGCAGATCAGAGCCGAGATGGGCAGGGCAGGGCTAGGGTCGGATCATCACGCCTCAATGTCAATGGGCTGGGTGGCGGTTGTTGTCTATGGCTAGTGGGCAGGCAGCGACGAGAGTTGCATACAAACTGCAGCGGCTTACATCTTGGCGTACGTGGCTCCTCATGGTTAGCCAGGCAGAGGCTGCAGCACAGTCATCGCGTTCGGACGAACTGATGCACATGCATCCGGAGAATGCGATTGCATTTCGGATGGCCGCGATTTTGCATTTGCGACTGTTTAACATAACAATATGAAGAAGAATTTCAATTGTGCTTCATATGAGCGAGGTGTAGGAGGAGAAGGAGGGGGAAAAGGACGCAGATGAAAGGGGAAAGGAAGGAGAAGACAAATCATAATGGCGCGTATCAAAAATGCAAATAAAAGCCGCGCAAACATTGCCAAGTTTAACGCGATCAAAACACTGGACTTCGTACGCGGCATTTAAATGGCTCGATATGTCAATAGATCGACCAAAAAGGGAGCCCCAACGGGGGGTCGGATTTATGGCCACTTGGCATTACGAGCACGCGGACGCGGACGCGATGTGTCCAACGTGTGCAGGGCAATAAACAAAAACCGCGAGACGAAAACAAATTAAAAGGAATCCGAGATCGAAATGAAATAAAAAAAAAAAAAAAATATATATATCTTAATTAATGTTGGAAAACAAAATGTGAAATGCAAATTGATCGGAGGCGCGAGAAATTGAAATTGAAAGGAAATTGAAATTGAATTAAAATTGAAACACAAATTAAAATACGAAGTACGAAGTACACGAAACACGAAGCACGAAGCACGAAGCACGAAGCACAAGTTGAAAGACGGGATGAGTGATGTGATTGAATTACAAATGTGACACGAAAGCATTTCAGATTTTTCTGGCCTGAGGTACACACGTGTATATATTCAGTTATTTATATATGCGCGTATGAGATACACGAATGCGTATATGTACATGTGTGTATGTGTGCATGTACATATGTGCATATGTGTGCACGTTCTCCGATTTATATTTTATTTATATTCTTTACTCCGCATACAGATTCGCGCTTAGATTTAATTGTTCTTTAGTTTGTGATTCTCATGTACGTTTTATGCACAGTATACAGTATTTGGTTCGCTCGAGACAAGGAAGCTGCGGTTGGATTTGGGTTGCGATTATTGCACTATAGCCTTCTCTATAGATTAACTATCTACTTAGTATATGGTATATGGTATATATAGCACTTAGTATATAAGCCGTGCCAATCAAATTCTCCGTTTGTACAAATTTGAAAATACAATGTTTCACTCTTAACGTAGTCACACGCACGCACAACACCCGCACACACACACACACACATACACTATATGTATATATATATCTGTATATGTTCCTTACCAGCACACACACTCACTCACTCAGTTGGCTGTCCTGGGTAAATGAATGGGCGTGGTCAAGTGGCTGCGGAGGTGTGTACGGTTGTTCTGCCCGTAGCCACAGCTACGATCAATCACAGCACACAAATTACAAGATTTCCACTTATGAATTACGTAAAAAATAGAAATTAAAAAAAATAATAAAAATACAAAAAAACAAACTAAAATTTGGCGTAGTTTCGTCTGCCTCGATGGTCGCCTAGATGCGGCCACAGAAGTTGTAAAGCAATTGCTTATCCTCAAAGTGATAAACATTGTTGATGTGCCGCAGGACGCGGCCGTCAACGAGATGACGTGCATAGTGCACAGCCTCCATGCGGTCCTTCGAGAGACCCACTTCGATGAGCCAACTGACGAATTCGTTTCCGTAGAAGACCTTGCGGTACACGCGGATGCGCCATCTGTTGGTGGGAGTAGGCAGCAGGAAGAGAGAAGAAGAGGGAGACGGAGGAAAGGACAGAGAACATTTTTTAGAAAATCAGCAAATGATCAATTCAATTGTCCCACTTACCTTCTATCCTTGGCAATGTCCTTCTTACAGTTCTCCAAGTGATGGTTGCGGAATTGTTCGCAGATTTGCTTGGTCTCGGGCCGCAGATTCGACCAGTGCGGAAGACTAACCACATTGGCGCCATACCTGAAGGAATATACAGTTTATGGGTGCTGAAGTCGTGGGTAATCCCTTCCAGTACTCACCATATTTTTCGCCAGAATTTGATCAGTGGCATGAGGAGCTCGCCCGTGTCGCCTATGAAAACTGCAAGGACAATCAGGCCCTGGCCAAAGTTGAGGAACGCGTCGAGGAAACTCAATTCCAGGTAAATACCCGACATCCCCTCCATGACCAGCGTCCAAATGGAAACCGCCAGGCCCACAAACATGGAGCACAGTAAAATAATCAGGAGGATTGTGTGCTTCAACGTTTGATGCTCATCGCAATCGCTCGTATGCTCCAGTGGTTCCAAGCCACTTCGCGTCTGCTCCTCATACCTTTCAATGATTGTCTGGCAGCTTTGACGCGAGGTGCTTGGGCCACAGTTGTACGAGCTGCTGCACATATGACTACAGGGGACACGAGTCCATGAATTTCGCATGAATTGCTGTTAAAAAACATCCTTTACTTACGCTTCTGTATCGGGCGCTCTGTCTATCCTGTCCGCATCCTTTATAACGTTTCGTTGGCGACTTCGGTTAAGGAGATCCTCGATATCCATAACCACAGTTGATGCTGTCGTGGGCGTGGTTACTGTCGAGCTCGAGCAACAATTCACACCCGAGCCGCAACCTCCACTAGGTCCTTCGATTCCATTGGCGTCCCTGGTGGAAGGCATGTTCGTGGATATAATTTCGTCATCATCCGACGAGGACGAGTAGGAGGTTGTGCGCACACTCTGCCTCATCGAAGAGCGATCCGCATTAGCCAGCAAATTGGCCGTCGAAACAGTCGAATGCAAATCCGATGCTGCAATGAAAAACCAAGCGATTAATCCCGAAGTCCTTCCGATTCTGACAATGAGGGTCATACCCATGTCCGGGTTGGATAACTCACGCGTATATGTCAGGTACTTCTCGTAGCGTTTCTTATAGCGCTGGTGCAGCACCAGACATCCCACGGTAACTGTAAGAATAGCCGAGACAACAAACAATTAGGACCCATGGGAAGTAAATAAGCTAAAGACGTTTCTCGCAAGGATTCAGATTGAAAACTTTAGGTGCATCACTTTAAACTTGTAACACTATAACACATGCCACAAGCTGCCATAACGCGTCAATGGCATTGATAATTTCATCAAAGGACCGTCATCCCATCAAAAGAGGCGTGGCATTTGTAACTCACCTATGAAGCACATGACGAGCATGAACACAGCGATGGCCGCTTGGGCGTTTCCGTACTGAAAGCTCGGATTCTGCTTCTCGCTGGGCATAGACTTGGAGTCGAAGGCAATCAGCAGACCAGAAATGAGGCCAGGCACTCCCCAGGCGAAGACCAACTAGAAAGAGAAAAAAAACTATTAGAAACTGCAGAGGTTTAGCGCATGGCTAAGGTTGTTACCATGTACGGCCAGAGCTTAAGGACGAAGCACAAGCTGCGGCACTGCAGGAAGAGCAAGGTAATTGCAAGGATAGCCGTCCATAGGCGGGAGCTGTAGGTGCCAATGTTGAACAGGAAGAATTGCAGGTACAGGGGCCAGCGTTCCTTGTGGTCCAACTTCGACCAGAGAATGACTCCAATGCAGCACATTAACTGAAATGGTAAAAAAAGGTGTTATGGTGCATCATTCACGGATCGGGGGTACTTTGACTTTCTCACTTGTGAGAGCACCAGGCACATTGTGATCCTCTGTGGCATGCGTCTGAACCGCTTGGTCACAATCAGCAGCGCCAGCATCCAGCAACAGGCAGCCGCCCCTGCCACGCTTATGTCGAAGGAGAAGGCGTCCAGTTCGTGCAAGTAGTCCAAAGGCTTGAGATTGGTCAGGGATATCATCTTGGCCGAGATGAACATAAGCGGCGCGGAGATGAAGGTACACAAAACCATGCTGCGCGCAATCTGGAAGAGCATTTCATGATTAGCCTGGAGGTCACTTCTGGATTCAGATTCAGGTGATGCTCACCAATTCCACTTCGATGTTGTACTGCGTCGCAACGACAAAGGCGCCAGGAGCTGCCGGAAAGGTGCCATAGAGGAAGCCAAAGGTGCTCAGTTCAGTGGTATCATTGAAGTCCGATCCTGCCTGGATGATGTTCACAGTCTGGCGACACACCAGGGGAAGCACCAAGCTGCAAGAGGATGTAGTTGATGAATTCTGCTATTGGTTATTTTCTACAAGCAGGACTCACATTTTGACCAGAATAAGCACGCTGGGCAGCAATAGACCCATACCCATGGACTTGCGCTCGGAGCTGGTACCGCCACCGACAATCTTCAGGCCCAAGAGGAACAGAGCTGTGGCTGAGAAACTCTGTCCGAAAACACGAAGAACGCTGGCCACCATCTCGGGCAGTCCCTTGGGAAAGAGGAAGCCACCAAGGACGCCAAGAAGAGTCATGAGCAGCAGAGGATTGAAGAAAAGTGACTTAATGGTGTTCCAAACGAGAATCGTGTGCTCGCCGAGACAACGACGCTGCTTGGACAGTTGCTCGGCAGGACACGTTTCTGGACATAGTGGAGGATTGCGACTGACCTCCTCCTTGTTCTTAATAATCTTGCTTATTTCCATAAGAACTAAGCCAATGGGATTGAGAATGGCCAGTGAAATGGGAGCCATGAGGTACAGATACGAGGCGTATTCAGGATGCACATCCTTGTAAAGGGCCATGACTGAGACAGAGAGAGAAGAGTTAGGATTATGTTGACGACGAGGAAGATGATAATGTGATGAATACCTATGGGGTAGCCAATGGCGAAGTCGTTGCTCTGCGTGCAGAATATGGCCATGAGTCCGGCCCGGGCGTAGTTCAAAGGACGGGCAACCAGCAGACAGATGATGAGGACGGCGAAAAAGACGATCGCCTTTGAGATGAGCATTGCCAGGAGGAAGGTCCAGTTGACGGTATGCCAGTTGAGCTCCACGAGAGACAGGAAGATGAGCGAGGGCAGGGCAAAGGTGCCCACAAATGTGGCCAATCCTTTCGTTTCCGCATTGCTAATGATCTTAAATCGTCCGGCTATGTACCTGCGAGGGAGGAGGCGGGAAGAGGAAGAGAAAAAGAGAAAGGAAGAAAGAGAGACATTAAATTATATACTTAATATGTAATATTAAATAAAAGTGTTATATAACCTCATGAGCCACGCCCCAGCGCATTGATATTCTTATTAAGATGCAGATACTCCGCGCCGCTCCACCTATCAACGTGTCCGGAACTGAACAATGAACATGAACGGCAGACCGAGAGATCGGAAACAACGGCGAGTATTTATGGAGTGCAGGTGGGGATGGAGCTGGGACAACATGCAATGCGGTGACATGCACAAAAGATGCTTGGAAACCCGTTTGTATTTCGGAATCTCAAGTCTTATGAATGCGTGTGTGTATTCGTGGAGTGTGTGTGTGTGAGTATGTGCAAACATGTACAATCGTGTGTTAACGTGTGTGAACGTCTGTCACGCACTCATCAGTTCCGTTCAAACTCCGAAATTCCGAACATACGTGAACTCAAACGGCGAATGGACGCAGCAGGCGACCCACGAGATGTGCTTTACCCCCACCGCCCTCTTGGCCTGGGGACACTGCGGTACTTCCCCCATGATTGAGAAAACCTGAACGCGATCCGATAACGAAGTCTGCTAAACGTAAACAAAACTCATGACACATCCGACTCGTTGTCATTCCCAGACTCGTGGGAAGCCCAGAGCCAAGTACGATCTGATCTATATAATTATTTAATTATCTCATCTTATGATTAATTCAATCAAAAGAATAAAATGTATACTAATTTAAATCACGTTCGTACTCTTTGTCCTTCTTCTTCTTCCTTTTCTCTCTCGCATCTCGAAGAGTTCTTGAAACAGTTGTATCTGCTTATCACTTTAGATTGATAACAAGTGTTTCAATTATTAAGACAGATGAGAAGGGGGGTGGGGGAGGGAAGGTTAATGGGGGCGAAGCAGACGTGGATGTTAAACGACAAACACTCCTAGGGATCGTCTTTCCCATTGAGGATGTCATTGCCAAGAAGGTCACTGGGTCAGAACGTCACAAGGTCACACAGAGGGAACACTTGTGTTCGCTTTTCTGATCTACATTTAGAGCTGTAACCAAGCAGCTGGCACTTACAACACGTCGGAGAAATGCCACATGGTAGTTAATCAACTGCTGAGCAGCTCACAAGGTTAACAGTTTTAGCCAACAAGTGATTCAGCTAGAGATCTATTGGTAATGAAAGTTTTTCATTTTCTAATTACAGGTGTTTCTCCAATGCACAGACTCCCTCGTGGGCAATCATCACGTGCTTCCTAGTGCCACTGGTCGAAGTAATCACAAAAGTCTCCCAAGATTGTGACGTACATCTGCATAGCTCAAGTCGTGGCAATTCTTGACTTGGTGGTACTTAAGGGGGGGATACAAGCAGTAACGATCGAACCACCAATAACATTTAAGATCGTATATCATTACTTGGCAGACATTCTGAATGATCTCTCCAGAAACTGGAACCAGACGAGAGTCGAACAAACCTCTCGTGAGAATCATGAGAACGAAGAAAACAGCGAAAGTTGTCGCTCCACTCAACAGCTCTGAGTGCTTAGAGAAAGTGTTGGGCTTACAGAAAAACTGGACTGATAAGATATCGTATCTGGGGGAAGAGAACGCTCATAGGAGGTTAATAACAAAACTGGTATTACCCTCAAGAATAATCAACTCTTTTTAATAATATATCAAATCTTTAAAACAAAGAGTCATTCAACGTAAACAACACACACACACACACACAGGCACGTAGGCAAATAGGTTTCTAAAAGTCTCCAAATTTTAATCAATTTCAAAAGAAATTCTGAGAAGCAAAGGAAGTCGAACTCTGCGGGCGAAATATAAATATAAATTTAAATACAGAAATAATCAATCGGAGTTAAGCCTTGCGCTTGGATTTGGCACCGAAGAACAGAAGAAGAACGAAGCAATGAAAAAGAACAAAACATAAGAAGAACAGAGAAATAATCGGACAAATCGCCAGTCGAATCGCCTATGAGGCAGTCGCGTGCGACTATCAGCATTTAAGAGCGTCGAACAACCGTTATTTATGCATGCATGCATATGCTTGCCTGTATGTGTGTGTGTGTGTGTGTGTGTTTAATGTATGCATGCAGATACATGCGAACACATACATGCATGCAGATGCATACATATGCATATGTAATTGCATTGTCAGTCGATTGCCGATTACATAATCGTTCGACATTAGACGCCTGCCTATTGCATCAATCGATGTTGATCGATTTTGTTTACTGGCAACGCTGTAACGCAAGGTCATTTGTAATTGCTTAGATGCTTGCATGTGTGTGCCAGGTGTGTGTGTGTGCGTGTGTATTGTTGATGTTGATGTTGTTGTTTTCCTTTCCTTTGTTTTGTATTTATCTCACTCTCTAAACGATTTACTTTCGCTTATTGCAATTACTAATTAAGCAAAAATATTTTGCAATTGCCGCTGGCGTTGCATGGAAATGGAATCTAGACCCTATGATTAAGGCCTGAAATACCCTGTACTAACACTATAATCTCAAAACTGAGGGTCGTATGTGCTAAGTAAATAATAGATTGATTTCTAATTTAGGTTTAGTTTCAATCAGGCATCAATAAACATAATACCTAAAAAATAAAAATTAAGCAAAATTTCAAAATTCAATTCCGACAAATGACAGGGTATCTCTTAGTTAATGAGTTTTCGTTGTTTTTTGTGATAAATAAAAAATAATTGCCCCAGATTTGCATAATATCAATCGACTTTCGGTTACTTCAAATTAAAATCTAAATCTTAATAATTGACAGCAATTTTAACACTTCACGGCTCTGTGGGCCGACAAATTGGCAATAAATTATGTCAAATGGTTAGTCTAGGGCGCATGTTTCGGTGTTCCTGTAAACAAGTGAATTACGTATAATAACGGAACATAGAAAAAAAACAGAAAAAACAATATGGACGCTCATTGGTTACGAGACGGCAGACTAAGGACTTAATATGGAAATGTACAATAAATTACAGCATAAGCACAAATTGCATATTCATATGGAAAAAGTGAGCAAAGTTTACGGTTGCTCGAAAGCTTGCAATTAACAGTTAAGTGCAAGTCGCGCACTGGTAACTCGTTGAATAATGTGTCTCATGCTAATTGGCGTCGTCAACCTGACATTTCGTTTAGATTCCTATTAGAATTACGTACCGCGAACTTAACGAAACTCAAATTGCGCACGGATGCGCGCACATCTCCAGGCGCTTAGCCATGAATCATTGAAATGCAGCGCATATTTGTGGTAGGGCCCGTATGACTAACGGGAATATTGAACAAGTGGAAACAAAAGCCCATTTATGCGAAACAAGCATCAATACCCCATGCTACCCGCAGGGTGTATCGTATAAATGATGGAACAATTGAGTTAAATATAATATGCAAAAAAAAAACAAAGGAAACGCAGAGCAGACAATTTAGTTTACGGTTCTGTGCATCTTTTCCCCATTGACACTTATAATTCACGGAAATTTAAAACTATATCAAATCAAAAAACCCAAATAAACTGGTCATTGAACGCGCGCGTGACTTCGACAACAACAATAACAAATGCAAATAGAGCCCGGCCCGTTTTGGACCGAGCAGATACGCTGAGACAAGAACCGAAATCAAACAGCTTGATAATCACGGAACGGAAATGAACTCCCACAAGAGTCAGCGATAGGTCAAGGTACACACAGCAAACGCAAAGTCCCTGAACTTCATCCCCGCATTTAACACCCACGCATTGTGTACGTGCGTCAATTGAAGCACAGACAGACACTTTCATTTTGGACGGAACTGTTCGATTCACTGGTACCCGCTGATCGAAAATCATAAGCACAGAATTGAATGCTGCTCTAATTCCTGTAGTCTGTACATATATGTGTATGTAAATTTAGACTAGTTATATGGTAGAATTCACTTACCCACAAATGATAATACCAAAGCATTGCACTAATGCGGGATAGAAGTTATCCATTGAAACGCTGCCATCCTCGACGCGTGGCGTTGCTGCGCTGCTACTGCTGCTGACAAAAGCGGCTTCTGTGACAGCGATTTTACTTTCAGCGCTTTCGTGCGCAGCATTGTAGTACATGGCGCTATCCATGGTGTTGTCTTGGCGTGTGGGTTCAACTGTTCACTGGGCTGCAGCAACGAAATTCGACATGGCTGGCCAGCTTTTTGGGGTGTCACAAAGCAGCTGGCGTAGTGGTTGTGACGTCAAAGGGCGCGCGACTAAATTGACGACAACGACGCTAGCGCAGCGTGCAAATATTGAATTTTCGCAAAATTTAATCAAAGCGACAGACACACGCGCACATTAACAAAAAACGCTAACACAATTATTCAATAGCGAAATTCACGGCGTAGATGCTCTGGTATATTTTTAGCACAATTTGTAGCTTTCATTTTTAATGCTTAAGAACAAAACGAATTGTCCTAGTCAAGTGTTCGATGCTCTTTTTAAAGCACACAAAATTTTAATGCAGTTTGCAGCAAAAACGCGGCTTATTTTCAATATTCTTCTTTGAGTGTGACTGCGGCCAAAGCTTGAAACAAAATGCCAGCTGGTTTACGCTGTTAAGTAGTTTTATCATCGACTGAACTAACATTGAGATGTAAGTTATTAACAGTGAATGTTGAACGTTGCTTATTGAAACCTGCATAAAATAAGCATGTAAACAAAAGTATTGGGTAATATAAAGCTTTTAGTTTTTTTCCTTAATAACAAATATTACATTTTATAATTATATGTATTTATAAATTTAAATACATTTTCGCGCTGTTCTTATAACACTTTTAGGGACACACGACTGGACCGATAGCTTTCGATAACATTATAAAAACATTTTCAGGGATACCAAAATAAAAGCATTCGATAGTAACGTCCACGATAGAATAGGTTTCGATAGCACAGCACACCCAGCTGCTTAAAACTGATGAAAGAAGAAGAAAAATTAGTCATCAACAACAAAATTCTTTAAAATTTGGAAATATTTCTTTTGTCTCATTTCTGCAGTTTAGTAAAAGCACAAAATGAATCGTCTTTTTGGCCGTGGAAAGCCAAAGGAGCCAGGACCAAACATAAATGATTGCATTGCTGGTGTAAGCACACAATTGGGGTTTTCCCTGTATATTTTGAAAATAAATGTAACAATTTTATTTTGTTTTATCATGCATTAAGGTGGATGCTCGAGCCACAAATATAGAGGAAAAAATTGCAAAATTGGAAACAGAACTGCGTAAATATCGTGAGCAAATGAGCAAGATGCGGGAGGGTCCAGCCAAAAACTCTGTAAAACAAAAGGCACTACGTGTACTTAAACAAAAGAGGACGTAAGAACTTCTATAGAAAAGGAGGACTGTTTTAAATAACAACTTTTCAAATATAGCTATGAACAACAAGCCGAATCTCTACGTAACCAGTCCTTCAATATGGAACAAGCCAACTATGCAGCTCAATCCCTCAAGGATACTCAGGCCACAGTGGCAGCAATGAAGGATGGAGTCAAACAGATGAAATCTGAATACAAGAAAATCAATATCAATCAAATAGAGGTAACTACAAACTGCTCCTCTCAAACTGCTCCAATCAAATAATTGGGTTGCGCTTACAGGATATCCAAGATGATATGGCCGACATGTTGGAACAAGCGGACGAAGTGCAGGATGCAATGAGTCGCACCTATGGAATGCCCGAGGTTGATGACGATGATCTGCAGGCCGAACTTGATGCCTTGGGTGATGAAATTGCTCTCGATGATGATTCCAGCTACTTGGATGACGTCGTTAAGGCGCCTGAAGCACCGGACAAGGAACCGGGCGCCGACAGTATTGTACCGGGTGGCAAGGTAAATTTTTATTTTATATTATTGTATAAAATTATAGAGAACTGCATAAACTTGAATTTGGTTTTCAATTTCTAGAATAATATCGAAACGGATGAGTTCGGACTGCCTAAGGTACCGACCTCGCTGAAGACTACGTAGATTTCGTCACCCTTGTAT
The DNA here is from genome assembly GCA_035044505.1 of Zaprionus lineosus. Taxonomy (NCBI): domain Eukaryota; kingdom Metazoa; phylum Arthropoda; class Insecta; order Diptera; family Drosophilidae; genus Zaprionus; species Zaprionus lineosus. Next base: position 1,553,178 of record JAWNNX010000694.1, on the reverse strand, counting down.
TCATATGCATCTTTTCCAAAAACAAATTGCATCCACAATGTCAGGCACGCTTCTTTCCATGCAGTTATTTTTTTTTATTTTTGAATTAAATTTGTTTTATTTAATATGCATTTTGTTACGTTCAATGGTAGACCTATTAAAAGGATTTGTACACTGATATTCTCTTTCTTTCTTTCTCTCGGTTCTCTTTGGTGGGGTTTAAGCGCTGCAATTGCAACGGTATTGAAATGCGCGCTCTCTTAGCCCGCAATGACTGCCGTACGAGCAGACTCTCTCGCTGCCGCTCACCCATACGATTCAATTCACGAACGGCCGTCTTTGCGCTCGCTCACACAAGCACAGAGCGTGCATGAAGGTAACTGAGCTTTGAAGTTCAGAGCATGAACTTGAGGCCGCGCGCGTGTCTGCTACTGTAGCTGTGTGTGCGCGCGCGTATGTGTATGTGCCTGTGCTTGTGTTTGTGTGCTTCAGTGCACTGCTGTGTGCAAAAATAACGCGTTCGCTTGCGTTTAGTCTTCATCTGACTGCTGTAACAGACGGTCGCAAAATTCGAACTGGGCAACACGGTCGATCAGCAGCTACAAATATAAAAACCTTCGCCCAAAACAAAAGCAAAATCAATTGCCAAACGTAATTGTAACTGCAGCGTTAACGCGCGCGTCGCTGCCCCCTTCTCCATAAGCCACCCGCCAGCCCGCCAACCCACCAACCCGCCGACCCACCGACGCGTTGCTAATTACACGAAATCAATTTGCCCCAGCAAAACTAACTAACAGCCGGGCAACCGCATCCTCGACTCTGCAAACTCCCATTCAGAATATATTTTTTTCTTGTGATTTAATTATAAATTTGTTAAGAAAATAAACCGCATCTTCGTCTCGGTGCATATCTACATATGTGTGCGTATATGTATATATATACACATATATACATATATACACATAAATATGTACATAAATATATTTCTCACTCTCTAAGCTTGAAATCTTTTTTTTCTTGTGATTAAAATAGATTATTTTTGTTACTGTTAGTGACTTTGATCAAAGAATAAAATAAAAGATAAAACAAAGATAACAAATTTCCAATTGAAAAATTGAAAATTGAAAATTGAAAGTTGAAAATTGAAAATACACAAATCAAAAACAAACTCCCACTCAAAATAAATGAAAAGTTCAAAAATGCGTTACAAGTGAAACAACAACAACAACAACAACAACAACAGCAACAACAACAACAACAACAAATATCCAAATTCAGTTAAATCCGATCGTAATCCGTACCCGTATTCGCATTCGTATCCGTATCCGCATCCGCATCCGAATTCGATCCGAATCTGAATCTAAATCTGAATCCAAATCTGAATCTGAATTCACTGCCAAAATGCCACGCAATTGGCAAAAGTCTTGTGTAATTGTATTTTGACATCGTTTGTTAATGTTGACGGACGTCCCGACTTCCACACGCCCACTCGCCAACACGCCCACACGCCCACTGCCCAGCAGTCGCACAGTGCCTCAAAGTGTGTATGCACACGCAGTACACACGTACGCGTAGATGCACGCACATGCATTCATCTATACACACATACACACATACACACACACACACACACACATATATATATATATATATATAAATATATATAAATATATATATTAACAATAGTTTTATATTTGCTGCAAATATTTGCAAATATCTGGCAGCCATTTTGAGCTGCATCCGAGTGCAACCGCCCTAAGTTTATAACCCGCATCGGCATCGGCATCGGCATCCAAATCTACATCCGCATCCGCATCCGAATCCGATTCAGCAATCGAGAACAACTTTAAGCCTGCCTGGATTCGGAATATAATGGATATACACCCAATCGGATTACATCTTCCTTCCACGGTAAGCGAAAGCCCAAACGAATCGAATTCTAGGATAGAAACTTTCATATTGCGCATACGCAGCGTACGCGCTGCTGGGTGAACTCTCCGGGTAGGGGGAGGGGGAGTGGGAGGGGTGGACTTCAATCGGAAGTTCATTCGGTTGTTTTGAAGAACTTTGCCTATCGGTATCGTGACTATCGATAAATTGCATTTACGGTTCGGAGTTGCATTTGCACAACAGCAACAGCAGCAACAACAGCAACAACAACTGCAACAACAACAGCAGCAACAACTGCAACAACAACAACAACAAAAGAGAAAAAAGAAAAGTGCAAAAATGCAGGAAGCGAATAACAAGAGGCAAACGAAACAAAAACAAAAAAAAGCTTTCTATGCTTACATTTCGTCATTACACACACACACACACACACACACACACACGTACATGAGCTGAGCCATGTGCATGTGTGCATATACGAAAGTTCAGGCAAATATCGGGAAAGATACACACTTTATAGAGACGTTCGTCAAACGGAATGGTGAATGGAATGAATCATCTGATCTCTGGATGCTTCACGCTCGTTTCGCGCGCAGATTCAGATTCCGAATCTGAATCAAAAATCAAAATCAAAATCAAAATCAAAAATCATGCACTCTTAGGGATATCAATAAAAACCTCTTATTTTTTCGCGTTACTTAAACCCCAAACTCACCTGACGTTCTCGCACCTCCGGCGACTCATGAAGCGTCCGATGATCCGATATTACGATGATTCACTTCGTGCTCCCGAAATTTGGGTGACTTTTCAGTTTTCAGTTTTGAGTTTTCAGTTTTGAGTTTTGAGTTTTGAGTTTTCAGCTTTCAGTTTCTGCAACAAGTACTTTGGATCTGAACTATATTTCGGTTCGTTTCTAGAGTGACTCGAATTGGGGGCTTCTCGAATGGCAGAGCTTGGGGCTTCGTGGAGGCAACGGCAACGGCAACGGCAGAGCAATGCCCCACTTTCGGGCTTCAATATTACAATTTACCAATAATTAACATTCGAAACAAAAGAAGCAACAGTCGAAGCAATAAAATTGCTAACAACAGCGCAAATTTATTTATGCTTATACCTCCTCTCTGTGTATGTGTGCGTGTGTGTGTGTGCGCGATATCGATTAGGTTTTGGTTTTGGTTTTGGCCGATGGTTAATCAAGACGAAGATCCAAAAATTGGCAATTCAAATGATGGGTGCGACCTTCGACACGAAGTGACAAGCATATAAATTATCATTTTGAGCCCCGAGATCTGAAGCGCGTCTTCTCGCTGCTCCTCCATCAGATGCACAACAGCAACTCCATCTCCATATTGATCTCCATCTCGTAGGGCACCTTCGAGTTTGAGCAGTCGAAGTCGTAATAAGAAGCGATAATAATCGGGCTTAAAATCTTCCAGAATGCGATATTAATCAATAAATCGGCTTCTGTTTTTTTCCCTTCCCCTTCGCCGAAACAAGTGCCAAGTGACTCTTTCCTTGAAGCAATTCACAGTAATTCACATCAGAAGTCACTTCCCCCAAAGGTCACTTCACTCGCGTGCAGCGCGCGTTCACATCACATTCAAATTTCACCACCGATTCGAATACGATTACCGAAAAATAATACTGACCAACCTCAAAATCATCAGTGGAGGGCATTCCCCGCTCTCCTGAGGCACACACACACACATACGCTCAGACAGCAGACACACACATAGAGAGGCACACAAAAAAAAGGCAGCCAAAAACAAAGCCAAAGCAACAAAATTCATCAAAAAAATTTAATGACGGACGTTCGAGAGCTTCGCCTTTTTGTTGTTCTTTTAAGTGTCCGATAAGGCAACGCACCGATCCGAATTCTTCTGTTGTGATTCTCCCTTTGTGATTCTTCTGTTGTGTGTGTTGCCCCCTCAACACTTTCTTTCGCCCCCCCTCCTCCTCCTCCCACCACATTTGTGGTGAACTCCTCTGGTCGAGTTCATCCGTGTGAATCTCCTGTTAAGTACATTCTTCGACTTGAAGACAATTACAATCCTCTCCTCCCTCATTCCCATCCTCATCCTCATCCTCTCTCTCTCTCTCTCTCTCCCCCCCATCTCCCTCCGATGCTCGTCATCTCTCATCTCTCACTTCCACTTCCTTTCCCAATGGTCAATCGCTTCCCTATATTTAATCAATTAGCAGCAGACGCTTTTGCATATGACACTGTTATTCTTGCTGCTGCACTATGGCTCCTCTGGGCGTAGGTGCGACAGAGAGGGGACGAGCGAGCCAGCGCTGCCACTCGGAGAGCGGGAGTGAGAAAGAGCGTGCGAAGAGAGGGAGAGGGTGAGATCTAAACTTTTGCAAAGGCAATGAACGCGAGCGCGCATTGAATGTTGCGCTTGTATTTGTGCGCTTGCTTCTCGCGCCTCTGTGCGAGTTCGTCACTGCACGCGCGCGTGTGTGTGTGTGTGTGTGTGTGTGTGTGTGTATGCGAGTTTGTACGGTTTGCTGTAAAGCTTTTGGCGTTTTCTTCCGATAACGGACACACAGACACACACTGGCGCACACCTAACATGCTTTGCGCCTGTGTTGGTGCCTTTGCGTCGGTTCGCGTAAGTTTTCCTCCCCGGTGTCGCATGACCCTGGCCTGCTATTGAGCTAGACACATTCGGAGGCCAATATAAAGCGCAACCATTCAAAATATATACTAAGCACATGTTGCCGCCGATGTCGGCTACACACACATGAACACACACACACACGCACACACTAAAATCTACACATGTACACAAATATGATTTAAGTAAAAATTTTGCAATTGCAGTGGTGCGGGTATTCGATACTATTCCTGTTGTTGTTGTTGTTGTTGTTGTTGTTGCCATTATTATTATTGTTGCTGTTGTTGTTGCTGCGGTGCAATTTGAAAATGAGAAATGAGAATGCACCGCAAATAATTTGTTGACGAAATGCGAAAGCTGAAAGTAAGACCCTCAGAATAATTCGGATCTGATTTACGTCCGAAACTTCCTAAATAAAAAAATCTTACTTTTAATTTAAGTTTCAGTTTTAGTTTCAGTTTTAGTTTAAGTATAAGTTTTAGTTTTAGTTTTAGTTGTAGTTTCGCTTGGATTTGTACTGCGATGTCGATGTTGATTTTTGTCTCTATTTTCCGTTTGTTTTGTTGTCATGTTTCCTTCAATCAAGCCCAAACCAGTTCGCTGCGACGCGCAGCGGACAATCGAATATTTAAATTTGGTTTTGGATTCGATTTGCTTGTGTTCCAATTCTCGGATTCCTCAAAATTCTAAAGTTTCAGCCCGACAGTATATCTATTTATATATGCACACACACACACACACACACACACACACGCACACACATACACAGACATGTAATATACAATTACCAAAATATCATAGAAATCGCCTGACAGTCAGTCGAACGATCGACTCAGCTGCCGCCTTTGGACTCCTGGCTATGGATATGAATTCAGTTGGTGTTTCGTTTCCAAATATGTATGTTCCATTCCTCGTTATGTTTCACATCGTGTCATTGGTTACCCTTTTTTGACAATATTTGTCCAAGAGTCGAGTTCTGTAACTGATAAGCGCGCAACGCTGCGTATGCTTGATAAAGCGCAACCTTAAAATATATTACGTATACGCGCGTGTGCGTGTGTGTGTGTGTGTCAGAGTGCGTATGTAAGCGTCAAGTGCGAGGTAGACAGTTGGATTTGAACAAACAATACAATAGGTAGGGCTAGAAGCCAACGGCCTTGGATTCTTTAGGCCGCGGGCAGATGTATCGTGCATACGAAAACTAGTTCTAACTGTGTACGTGTGTACCTGTGTGTGTGTGTGTGTGTCTGTGTGTTGATTTTTAATATTAAAAGTCGTTGCAGACTCATAAGTTTGAAGTTACACACACACACACACACACACACACTTGTAGCTATTCCCATGGTGTTCAACCTTAAGTCACGTTTCGTTTTTTTGGATCTGCGACCGCTAATTTTTTGGTAGCTTCGTTCTGTTATGGTTTTGGGCGGCATTCACTCTGTTTGCTGCTTGCGGCAAGTTCAACGAGAAATCTGAAGTCTACTCGAAATCCAGCTAAAAGCACATACTGCAAACTCAACGTAAACGGCGGATCGGCTTTGACTTCGGCATCGACATCGACATCGACATCGGTTTCGGTTTCAGTTGAAGTTTCGGTTTCATTTTTAGAGCTGCTGCTGGCACTGGCAATGGCGATGGTGGTGGTACCGCTGCCGTAGCTGTCGCTGCAGCCCCCACAGCACACAACACACACACACAGCACACGGCACACGGCACACACAACATTCGGCACATTGAGGTTCAAGGTGACCACGAAGCGGCGCTCAACAAGGCCAAGTGCAAGCCGTGGCGTGTCTCGGCTCAGCTCTTCTCAGCTCTTGATTATGCATGCTTAAGAAACAAAATAACAGACGAACGGACGGATGGACAGATGGACTGAAAGACAGAAAGACAGACACAAATACACACACAGACACACACAACTGCTTAGGCCTAAATAGGCAACAAGTTGGCTAGCACGTGCTCTTTTCTATTAAAACGATTTGGCCACAAAAAAACCTCGACTTTGAGATTCTCATTGACAGCTGCGGGCACAAAAAAAAAGTGCAGCTTGAATTGCCGTCAATGTTACTCGTTGAAGCATTCGGCTATTTACGTAATATCCACGGACTGGACCAATTAGTTTTAATAGTTTTGGTAGATGGCCAAGACTTGGTTAATCGATAGCCGATCCAAGATCTGGCGCAAGTCTTAGCCTCAAATCTTTGAAGCCGTTGGACGATCTTGGATGCAGAGCTTTCGATTTGTTCTTCAGCCGATGACGACAGCTTTTTGCACGAAGCGTAAAGGCGAAGCTTTAAAGCAGCGCTTAGAGCAAGGAAATCAAATTCACAATCACATTCACACTCACACTCACACTCACACTCACACTCACACACTCACACACTCACATACTCACATTCGCATTTACATTCATATTCACATTCTGCCGCTGGTTGGGCTTTTGCTAGCAACAAATGCCAGCGAGTCAAGTAAAGGCACCAATTCGAACACTAACACCAATACCAATGCAAATAGCAACCATACCAATACCAGTGCATGAACTAACGCAGGCAATCCGACGTCACACACAGACGCACGCAAGCAGCCGAAAAATCATGACCTTCCACAATGCCAGCAGCAACAGTTGCCTCTCGCCCTCGCCCTCGCCCTCGCCCTCGACGACGAAGTCACAGTCGCAGTCGTAGTCGCCCTCGTTCGCTCGCTCGCACTGCCTGCGCCTGCCGTTGCCTTCGTGAGCAACGCTTTCGGCGAGCGCGCCGTGGCTAGCTTTTTTTTTGGCAATGCGTGAGCGCCACACATACAAGCATACGAGCAGAAACACACACACACACACACACGCATACACAAAACTCACACAGAGAGACGCATGGCAAAGAGTGCGCTGCTCGAAAATAAGGCCAAGGTTACTCACCTTGATTAAGACCGAATGAACGAACCGAACTAAAACATAAAGAAACCTAAAGTAGAAGTGGCTCGGCAGGCTAAGCAGAAGTTGCCGCTCACAGCAACAGAAGTAGCAGCAGAGACAGAGACAGAGACAGAGGCAGCAGCAGCAGCAGCAGCAGCATTAGTCCCAGTACCAGCAGCAGTTTTGTTATTGGGTTTTTTTCTTCTCTTTCTCTTCTTATTTAATTTTTTCGCTTCATTTTTTTGTTTAATGACCTTGCCCAAAAAGCTTCAAGCATAATAATTAACAGCAAGTTTGAGTGGAGGCTACCTAAGCCGATGCCGCGCGTAGAATCGAGCATCGTAAATGAAACTGAAATTTGTGGTCATTGGTGTTGGTATTGGTACGGTTGTTGTTGTTATTGCATTTGCTGTTGTTGCTGCTGTTATTGGTCGTTGTTGTTGCTGTTGTTGTTGTTGTTCCTGTTATTAAATATTATTTTTGCTGTTCTTGCTGTTACTGAGCTGCTTCGCTGTCTCCCACTGTCGCCGGCAACGGCCCTGCACCATCAGGGGTCAACGCCAGGATCAGTGTCATTGCTTTAGCTGCTGCCTCAGCTGCGGCGGCTACGTCAGCGTGCATTGACGCGGCCAGCAGCGAGTGCGAGTGCGTTCACTTCAACTTCATGAGTAGCATGCCGAAATGTCATGTCTTCTCTTTCGCACTTGCTCTCTTTAACATGCTATGCGTGGAATGCTGATGCTGATGATGCATTCATTTAAGGAACTCATTATTCCTTAATATTTAAATTGCAGATTTAAACAAACATTATTGTAGTTAATAATACAAGTCTCTAACCATACACAAGCAGCTAAGCAGCTCAGCAGCTAAGCGGCTAAGCGGCTGAGCAGCGAGCGAATGCACAACATATTTAGAAGATAACAAAATCAATAGCGTTATAAAACTGTAAACTGTGTGCAGCTTACAGTTTGGTTTATGTGCATTGCATTGGCTGCTGTTCAAACTGTAACACGCGCCAAACTTAATGCCGCCCCAAGGCTTTCATAGTTTGAACTGCACTGACAAAAACGCGCGCCTATCTCAATAGCCCCCAAATGCGGCAGCGCCTATAGCGCGCACTATTATCGCACACAAGCACACAACCACAAGCATAAGCACATGCACATGCACATGCACAGGCACAGGCACAGGCACAGGCACACAAATTAATAACAATAACAACAACAACAACAAGAACACAAGTTTAGCCTTAGTTGAGGTCTTGTCATGCACCTCGAAATCGCAAATGCAATAACAATAAAAACTAACATCAAATGCACATGTAAAAATGCAATAGCAACTAGCAAGAGCAACAACTCCCGCGCTTTTGTTTTAGTGTTTGTGCTTGAACAAGAGACTGACACTATGAAAGTGTGAGAGTGTGAGAGAACAACAACGCGTGCTGCTCTCTTTGTGCTTGCACTTGAGTGTACGCACACTGCTAAATTTAGTTCAATGAATTTGCGCTGCTGCATTGCAGGTCTTCGGCTCGTGCTCTTTCAAACTTTTGCTCTTACAAGGAACGCTCTCGCACAGTCCCTCTCTCTCTCTCGCTCTCTCTCTTATTCTCTGTGACTTTGTTTTTGTTTTGCTGTTGTTGCTTGCCTGCTGGCAGCTAGTGCAATGACTACGTTGCGGACGACTCGGACTCGCTAATGATGTTGCCGTTGCTGCTCTGCGAATGATGATGATGATGGTTATCGAAGGTCTTTCACCCGAACTCGGTCATTGGCGTACATTTGTGTGCTGCTGCTGCTGCTGCTGCTGCTGCTGCTGCTTCTGTTGCTGTTGGTGCTGCTGCTGCTGCCTGCTGCCTGCCGCTGCTTCTGCTGCCGTTGCTGTTGGTGCCTTTGCTGCTTTTGCTTTTGCTGTAGCTGCTGTTGCTGTGGCTGTTTCTGTTGCTGCGCTGTCTCGTCTGTTGCTGCTGACGCTGGCGTTGCTGCTCGCGAATCCAGAGCTTTTCAAAGTGTACATGTCGCAATTTCTTAAGAAAGTTCAATTACCCCAAACAATCAGATTTACTGTCTGTTTTTTGATGCATACACTCGGCGTCGACGGCGGCTGTGGCTGTAGTTGTGCCAGTGCCAGTGCCAGTGCCTGTGCCTGTGCCTGTGCTAGTGCCAGTGACTGCAACTGAAACTGCAACGCGGCGTCGACGTCGCTCGTTCATTTGCTTCGTTTGCTGCAGTTTGTTGTTAGTGTTACTTTTGTTGTTGTTGCTGTTGGTGCTAGTGGTGGAGCCGCTGCTGCTGCTGCTGCTGCTGCTGCCGCTGCTGCAGTTGTTGCAGTTTTCTAATGTTGCCTGGCATGTTGGGCATGGGCATGGTTGGGACTCAAGGCTCGTCCAGTTTTGTGCCCATCTCTATGGTGCGGGGCATCTTCAAATGTTTGTCTTGCCTGCTGCATGCGACTTGTTGTTGCTGCAGTTGTTGTTCTGTTGCTGTTGCTGTTGTTGCTGTTGTTGTTGTTGCTGTTGTCGCTGTTGTTTGCGTTTGCATTGCGCTGCATTCAACATGAAACTTCGTTGTTTTATGTCCTGCAGCATCGCCTTTTGGCACTTTTACTATTTATTCCCCGACTCTTGTTTCTCAACATGCAAATAGATATTGAGGCCTCGCTTTGCGGCTATCGATTACCTGCGGATGACTTATCGATTTATAATCGATAGCCCAAAGTGAAAAGGGACATTGCACTTTCGCTGCTTCCAGAAGCCCCAATTAATTTTTCAATTAAATATTGGGATGCCTTTAAACAAGTTTTCCACTTTCCATTCGACTAGGAGAGCTCCTCATCTTTTTTTAATTGGAAATAAAAATTATCGATAAAATCTTAATTTTGATTTTCTCACTTTTTCGATTCTCGCTTTTCCTTACTTCCAAATCCGAGGGAATTCATTGCTTCACTTTGGATTTTATTTCTCTGTTTTCCCAAATAATTTTCTTTGTCTTTCGCTCGTCGTTTATTAAACCCTCAGTTTTTACCGAAATATTGACAGCCGCTCCTCCAACACCTCGCCCCCCGTTCCCCCGGCTCCTTGCTGTTGTTGTTGCTGCTGTCGCTGGTGTTGCTGCTGCTGCAGTTGGCTCATCGACAGTTGCAACTTTCAAACAAGTTTAGTACCTCCAGCTCCAGCTGTCCCATGTCCAATGTCCCATGTCCCAGGTCCCAAGTCCCAAGCCCCAAGTCCCAAGTCCCAAGTCCCAGGTCCAAAGACTCCAGCCGCAGCTTCAGCTTCGGCTTTGGCTTCGGCTTCAGCCTATCCACTGGCCATTGGCCATTGGCCAAGTGCATTGTATTTGTATCCGGGGCGTTCGTCTCTTGCATCGCCTCACCAAATCCCGCTGCACTGGGTCTCGAGGAGCCCGGCAGGAATTTGTGTTTTTGTTTTGGTCTTTGCCTCTGCCTCTGCCTCTGCCTCTGCTTCTGCCTTTGCGGGACTTTATCGGCTATTCCCGAATCGCACACCCTGTAGTGATTGGCTGCCCGTGGGTGGGGGATGGGGTTGGGTTGGTTCGAAGGCAACGGTCGGCCAGTAACTGGGATGAAGTCGATAGTGACCTATCGTGGGGCAGGAGTCGGGGGGTGAGGGATGAGGGGTGAGGCCGTCCACGATTAGAGGGTATCCAATGGCAGTTCTGGCCGGGACTCGCCTATTGCAGCTTTGTTTGTGGCTCCTTTAGCTTCGTCGCTTTTCGGCAACGAAACTTTTTCAATGTCTTTGCGCTCAACTTTCGTTGGCTTCCATATTTTTTATATTTATTTTGATTTGCTTTTTTATTGTTTACGTTTTGTCTCTTTGTCCCAATGGAAAAACTTGCTTGGGCTGCAGTTGCGAGGCGCAAGTGCAATTGCACTCACACACCATTGTGTGTGTGTGTGTGTGTGTGTGTGTGTGTGGGTGTGTATGTGTGTGCAAAGAGACATGTTTGCCGGAGTGTGGATATTATTTAAAAAAAGTGAAAACTGGCATGCAAATCGATATTCGCAAAAATTCACAAAATTCCACTCAAAGAAGCAAAAGAAAGAAGAGAGAAAAAATAAATAAAAAAAGGCACTCAAAAATTCATCTATCGTTTGAGCGGATTTGCAGGGCGATGCACATTGTGTGATTTTGTTTCTGGTTCAGTTTGTGTTTCAGTTTCAGTTTCAGTTTCTGTTTCGTTTCTGTGTTTGTTGTTGTTTTTGTTTTTACTGTTGTTTTTGTTGTTGTTTTATTTCGCTTTTTGGGGTGCATTAAACGGCAAATTGTTTCGTGGGATCAACACACAAAGTGCGTTGATCTCGCGTCGCGTCGCGTCACGACGTAAGCGGCAACAGCCACAGCAACAGCAGCAACAACAACAACAACAACAACAACAGCAGCTGCAGCGCTAGCGCCTACGTTAACGTTACGTTAACGTCAACGCACGCAGCAGCAGCATCAGTAACAGCGCCGACGGCAGCAGCGCTTTTATTTAAGTTTACAAAAGTGAATGAAACCAACGAACGCTGCAGTTGCTGCTTCAGCCTTAGCTTCAGTTTCAGCTGCTGCTTCAGCTTCAGCTTCTGCTGCTGCTGCTGCTGCTGCTGCAGCTACCGATGACGATGACGATGTCGATGACGATGCTGCTGCTGCTGTTTACGCTGGCGTAGGCGGTGCAGCTTTACAACGTTAAAGCGCTATCACCCACCCACCCCCCTCGGCATGGGCATTGGGCATGGGTGCGTGGTGTGGTGCGTGGTGCGTGGTGCGTGGTGCGTGGTGCATGAAAATAGCTACAAGTCAGTAACAATTAATAAATTATTAATTACTCAGCTGAGTGAATCATTGCCAAAGGCATCTTTCAATCTGCACAAGGCTGCGGAGCTGCGACCCACTCATCCCACCCAGCCCACTCACTCTGCGCTCCACTTCACTCCACTCCACTCCACACCGCAACACTTCACACTCACTCGCTCGCTCACTCACTCACTCACTCACTCACTCACTCACTCATTTCACTTCACTCAACGCGAAAGCAAAAGCAAAACAAAAATTTGCCAGTCGTTGCCGTTGGATTTTGTTGCTCTTCGCTGCGCCGCTTTACAATGCATTTGTGTGCGTGTAAGTGTGTGTTTGTGTGTGTGAATGTTTGCACGTATGTATTTGAACGCCTGTATCTGCATGTGTGTGTGTTTGTCTATACGTGTGAACTCTGCTTTTGACCGACGGAGGCAATGTTGTTCGTTGACCTTTCCCAAGTGCTGTTGTTGTTGTTGTTGTTGTTGTTATTGCTGCTGCTGCTGCTGATGTTGTTGCCATGAAAGGAGTGAGGAGTGAGAAGTGAAGAGTGCGGATAACCGACTGCGAACTGCGAACTGCGAGTGCGCGTCGTAAGTAGTGGGCGCACTGGCTGCCGCTGCCGCTGCCGTTGCCGTTGCCGTTGCCGCTGTGGCTGCGATTGTTGTTGCTGCTGCTGCTGCTGCTGCTGCAGCGACAGCAGCTTACGCAGCGTCATTGTTGTTCGACAGAGGCTTTTGTTTCATATTTTGGCAAAAGTTTCCTTGGTCATTAAACTCTTTTAATGCAACGACCTTCCATCCGATCGACGCCACGAATTTCAATTGAAGTTGTGCTCGCTTTACTTTTGAAGAAGTGTTATCGCGATTTTGAAATTCAACTCATTGGCTGACAGAAGTGGAACCATTCAGGCCCAAGCAGTGGGTTGTCTATGTGTGTGTGTGTGTGTGTGTTTGTGTGTGTTAGCACCTTGAATTTGAGCAGTGAACCTGAGGGGCTTTATTGTAGTTTAGGATTCCAAAAAACCAAAAGGTTGAAGGTCCCACACATTGCACTGTTTTACAGGGACAGAACATGAAACTATATCTGACGAAGATGGACATGAAAACGAAGGTGAAGTTGAAGACGAAGATGAAGATATAAATAAAGATGAATACTGCAATTATTAAAATCGACTAGCTGCAGTTCAAAGCTGTTTTTGATTATTGAGAGTTGCCTGCCAATTACCTCATGTTTAATGACTTTTGTTTTTTAAAACCATTTCACAATGAAAAGTAAAATCGTTGTATTTGCCACACATGCTGGAGCGACGCCATTGGCGACAACAAAGCCGACGACAACAACAAAAACAAAAACAACAATAAGAGCGACACGACAAAAACAACAACAAACAAACAAATCGTACGGTATTTGCACTTTTCATTTAGCAATGCAGCGCCAAATGCATCATCAGCAGCCGCAGTAACGCACGTTGAATGAAGTCAGAGCTAAGACATAAGAGAATTCAAGAATAAGAGAATGACGAGTAAGAGAAGGAGAAGGAGAGCGCGAACAACATTTGCTGGCAATGCACTGTTTGCATTGGTTGCTCCAAAAGCTCGCTCGCCTGCGCTCGTGTGTGTGTGAGAGAGCGAAAGAGAGCGCCAGCCAATGCAACTGCAAGTGATCTCAGAGCAGTACGTCTTTGTACGGCTATGCGTTTGTGTGCGTTTACGTGTCTGTGTGCTTTACTGTAAATATTTTTTGCACTGCATTTTGCCGGCGCGCTTTTCAAAGTTTTCGTCTAATATATTTACACACACAAGCACGCACACATACACATGCAAGCGAACGAATATGCATGGCTGCATATGTGCGTGTATGTACGTACCAGCGACTAACTTGTTTCTCTTGTTGTTATTATTGTTATTGTTGTTGTCGTCGTCGTCGTCGCATTCGACTTTTCAATGAGTCAATCCTTGAAATGTTGACTTCCTGATACGCATATGACTATTGAACAAGTTTGCTTTGTTAGATTTTTTGAAGGTTGCGTATTTTATACAAACTCACACTTATACTCACACTCACACTCACACTCGCACTCGCACTTGCCAGCACACACATGCAGACGCACAGATACACGTATGCAGTGGCAGTGGCTGACAGGCATAGAAACATATATTTCGCTGCTCGTTGTTGCTTTTTGCTGCCTTTTGCTTTTTGTTTTTGTCTAAGGTTAGTAGCGCTTGACTATTCTGTTTTTATACTTAGTATCATGTATTTTATTTTGAATTTACAGTTTAGCAGCAGCAGCAGCTACACCAACAACAACAGCAACAAGAACAACAACAAGAACAGCAGCTATATAAACAATAGGCGCGTCACCAACTTGTGCGACACTTAAGATATTTCTATGTTTTTTTCTATTATATGCAAAATATTGTATCCATAAAGATTTATACTATAGCCACGTCTGTATGTATGCCTGCAGGTGTGTATGTTCACATGTGTGCATGTGTGCATGTGTGTGGCATGTCTCTTGTCTCATTTCTTATGTGTCTCTACATATGGCAGTGAATAAATTTTCCATTTAACATATGAATTTATGGACATTTCATGAAATTTATTAGAATGCAAGTTGCGCTTATGTTTCTCTCTCTTTGTTGGTTCTTCAGTTGTCATCTCACGCCTCTGGGTTACGACACCCCAGCGATCTTATAGTCGTACGCGGTGCCTAATGAACGAGGCGGTGCGGCGACTTGTTAAGTTGCGGCCATTAAATTTGGTATGTGATTTTATTGGGTTAGTTTATGTTTTTCCTCTTCTTCTTCTTCTTTTTAAATAAATTATGCATGTCCTTCGTTCGCTCTCGTCGACTATTTTCCCATTTTCGGCTTGCTATAATTTCGGAATGATGGCAAACGATGAGGCGCCCGGAAATAGGGCATCGGGCAGTCGATCATACCCGTTATTCTAGCCTGCAGACTGATATGCATGACATGAAGGTCTATAGGTCCATAACAATGGGAAGGTTAATACTCGTTACTCGAACTTAAGATGTTTTTTGTCCATTCTTCGTCTGTCATTCGACCCCCAGTAACAACAACAACAACAACAACAACAACAACTTCAGCCATAGACACAACTATTAAGTTGCGTGTATAAATATTACGCATTATTTTGGTATTTCCCGTCTGTAGGACCGACCGATCGCTCGGCTTGGTGAATGGGAAAACACGTATTTCCTTGAGCGTTAAGTAAAGATTTTCAAGTGGAAAGATCTTCAATGTGAGTGTGACTTTGTGTGTGTGTGTATGTGTATGAGTGTAAATATTGTAAACACTATTTCTGCCTCACCTCCATCCAACCATATATCATTTAAAATTGCTGTAACGGCACTTGCTTCACCCCATCACCCCCTCCCCCACCGCCGACCAATCCACTAATCACTTATGGCATGTTCCAAGAAGCGGTTAGATCCCCGCGACCGTCGCCCAATGCATTCGTCGCGCTTAATACAAATTTACGCATTGCAAATTGCATTTTGCTTTGTTTGACGAACAATCGGGCGGCTCATCTCGCCACTAGGCACTCGTCACTCGTCACTCGTCGCTCGTCACTCGTCATTCGGCACTCGGCAGCCGATAGTCAGCATTCGGCAGTCGACAATCATCACTCGGCTGTCGACAATCGACAATCGACAATCGACAATCGACAATCGACAATCGGCAATCGCCAGTTGACGATCTTGAGGATCTCCTCCTTCGGCACCGCCTCACCCCCCTTCGCCCAACAGTCGCTAACGCGTGCGTTAAGCCCACAAACATGAATGCATAGACAACAGCAAAAGCAACAATTACAGTACACACACACACACGCACAACCTTAACAACAACAACTAAAACATTCGTTACGCCCTTGGGCGGGCAACCTGTAAGAGCAGCAACAACAACAACAACAACAACAATAACAAAACACCCTACAAGCCACATTAGTGGGCATTAGCGACTCAAGGGTCGTCTGGGCTCGGTCTATTGTCTAGACAGAGGAGGGGGAAGGGGGAAGGGGGATGGCCTTAAACTTGAATCGATCAGAAGAGAAGGTTGCAAGAATCGAAACAAAAACAAAAACAGAAACAGAAACAAAAACAAAGCCAACAACAACAACAACAACAACAACAAAAACGACTCGCCATGCAACTAATTTCGCTTTTTGTGCGGTTTGAAATCAACAAAAACTAGAGAAAAATCAGATTCGAGGAAGGTTACAAATTGCCCACTTGCTAAATTGTTTATATAAATTTGATTTGTATAGATGTGTGTGTGTGTGTGTGTGTGTGTCTATCTGTGTGTGTGTGTGTGTGTGACTAAGTGTTAAATAGTTGGCAACGAACAAAAGTTGGCTTAATTAGTTAAAGGACGCCTTCAATTACAGAACCTGCAAATTATATGAAGATTAACTAACGAACAACCACAACTACAACAACAAAAAGAACAACACCAACAACAACAACAACAATATAGGAAAGGGCATCGACTATTAAATACCCTGCAAAGCAGTTAGAATCGAGGTTTACTTTCACTCCAAGCCTGTGATCGATTGGATCATTCGCTTGTGATTGCAGCTTTAGTTTTAGGCATGAGCTTTTATTTAGTTGCTGCTACTAAAAATAGTGACAATAACCAGCTGTCCACGGATTCCAGTGCTCGGATCGGTTCCGCATTACAAGCGACATCGAAACCAATCGCCAGAAGTAAACTCATACTTTGCATGTGTGTTCAATCATCAAATCGATTCAGATTGGGAACGAAGCTCTATATGTGTGTGTATAATGAATACATATAAATATATACAATATGGGAATATGGGAATATGTGATTATTTTGATTTAATTTCAAGGCTTACGCAAAACTTTCTATTAATACGGAGATTTCACTTGTTTTTAAAATAAAAACGAAAAGCGGAAAAAAGACAAAAGAAAAATGAAAAACAAAACGCGAAAAAAGCGAAAAAAGCAAAAAGAAAATAGAAAAACTATAAACTATTAGCTATTAGCTATTAGCTATTAGCTGTAGGCTATAAGCTATAAACAAGCTCTTCGAGGCGACCTTCAAATTGCTGCAACATCTTTTCACACCTGCGCACACTCTCCGCGCCGCTGGGTTCTATGAAATTCGTATCGCTCTGCACTTTAAATAATCTCCAGTCTTCGTAATCGGAAGTTAGGAAACGAAATGAGCATTGGGCGCTGCAGAGGCAACAACAACAGAAGCAGCAATAACAAAAGCACCAGCAACGACAACAACAACAACAACAACAACAACAACAACAACAACAAAAGGCAAAAGTATTTAAGCTGGCAAAAATGCGATCTTGAGCGGAACATAAATAATATTTTGTTCAATGAAATAAAGTTGTTGTTGTAGTAGTTTAAGCACGAGTCACTTATGTTCTTCACGCACACACACTAGCGCACTCATATGCGCACGCACACACTCACTCGCGCTTGGAGCTGCATACAAATTATAAAACGAAAGCTTTTATTTTTATACAATTTTTATACGTAGCCATGACAGTGTGAGAAGGTCACGATGCATACAAAGGCACTCATAACATCACCAATACACACGCACGTGCACACACACACACACACACATATACATATATTTATATATATATATATGTAGCAGCAAATGCCCAGCAACAACAACAACAATGCAAAAGCTAACAAGAGCAAAAGCTAAGCGAAACATATTTACGCAGTAAATGAGCAGCAACAATGTCGACAAAGTTAAAGACGCTGACGCTTGCGCGCTCTGTCGCACACACACCCCATATCTGGCCACCCTACCTCCCTATCGTTCTCGCTCTCGCACTCCCTACGCACCCACCACACCAAGCGATCAACTCTTTGCACCTTGTGAGCGTCGCATTGTTGGTATTGCTGCTGTTTGCTGCTTTTGTTGTTCTTTTTCTTCTTCTTCTTCATGGTTTTGTTTTTGTTCTTGTTTTTGTTGTTGTTGTTGTTGTTGCTGCTGCTGATTTTGTTTTTGCGTTAAAGTCTCAGACGGCGAGCGCAAGTCAAACGCATTTTTCTACTATTCGCGCAGCTTTTGGTTTGTTTTTCGTTGTTGCTTTTGTAGCCGTTGGCTGGGCATTAAAAAGCTTATTCTTGAGTTGCGACAAATGCAGCCCCAGAGCTTTGCAAAACATGTTAAAGTATGCATTCATGTACGTCTGTTTATGTGTGTGTGAGTATGCACACGTCTGCATAATTAGCTAGGAACATCTTGAAAACTTTAAATTAAATTAGTTTTTCCCCATACGTAATTTCGGTAGCAAAGATCGAAAAGAAATTCACCCACACACGCACACACACACACACACACATGCACGATCATACACACACAGGTACAGGCACACAAACACTCGGAGACATCCTTTCACACTTTGCTGTATTAATTTGTGCACTGACTTCGATTTTCACCACTCGTTTATCAACTTTTCACCTCAGTTATAAAGCAATGGTGATTTTAAGCACGTCATAAATCTTGTCGATACTTTGAAAAATTTATGGAATTTCCGCCATGCGAAAAGAGGAAGTTTTAAGTTTTAAGTTTGAAATTTGAATCAAACTTGATACGCATTTAATAGTCGGGAGCTCACACACAGCGATCTGAGAATCGGAGATGAGTAGAAACTAGTTCATGACTGAATGAATAACTCAAAAATATTTGATTTATAAATCCGTTTGGTATTTTTGTAAGTCCACTCGATGCTTTTGAAGGCACAAATAGTTGAAAAGTGAAATGAAGAATAGTTTTTAAAATGGAAATCACCTTTTGAGTAGTCAATTTCTATGCGAAGAAGAACTAGTTCATAAATCAAAGGCAGAACTGCGTGCTTGAGAGCGTGCCATTCTCACACATGCGCACACACACACACGCACACACATGTGAGCCCCCAACTGTATGCACCTAGCATGGGTTCCCGACCGGTTCTCAATGTCGTCGCTCGGATTTGATAATTTTGAATGTTTAGCATAAGAAAAAAAACATGAAAAATATACGAAAAAAAAAGAAAAAAAAAATAGATAGCGGATTGAAAAGAGACTTTTTTCTGCTTCTTTTCTGTTGTCGTTCATGATAATTGATTAGTTTTAATTTCGCTTCTATTGCATATATTCCACAGAGGCCGCCAGTGAGGAAACAGCAGCGATAGACAGCCAAGAGCACAAGGGAGAGCGAGCGTGGGAGACGGAGAGGTAGAGAAAGGAGGAGGAGGAGGAGGAGAAGGAGGAGAGAAAGTGATTGTGTATCCCCGTGGGGACGGCAAGCGCCCCTGGCCCCGCGGCTCGCCTCAATGCCTCAGCGCACGTTCAAACACCATAAATGCGTGCCCAAAGCAGAAAACTGGGAATTCATGCAAATTTGGTCAATGTCAGCCATGTTGCCCATGACAAGTGGAGTCTATACCTGTATATCTATCGCATCCGTTGTAAAATAAAAGTGAGGGACAGAGAGAGAGGTCCAGCGTCTCAGATCAGAGTTCTTCCTGTGCGGCGCTTCCCACTCCCAAAATTTCCTCTTCAAAGCCAGCGCTTGGAACAGCACCAACAGCAGCGACAGGATTAAGAATAGGAGTAACAAAGTGAAAAGACGAAGAAAAAGAAGAAGAAGACAAAAGGAACTGCAGCTACAATCAATTCCTTAGATGTGGCACGCCCCCCGCCCAAATACAATCAAGAGACGTTGCAACAGCAACAAAGTTGAAAATCAGCAATCAAATCATTTTTTGGAAAACTTTACACTGCCTTGTGGATAATAATAATATTATTATATATATAAATATAAGAAGTACAAGAAGAGAGGAAGAAGAGAAAAAGAAGAAGGAGAAGACGAGGAGGATAACCTATTTAGAGCACACATACATGTGCATATACATATGTGAGAGGAAGCTCATCTATTTACAATTCGTCGCGAACAACGCGCTAATTTAAGGATCCAACATATACACACACATTAGAGGTGAGTTATCCGAGCCATTATCCGCACTTATCCGCACCCGAACAACATTATCCGCACAGCAAATATGAGTGATTTCCATAGTGCATACGATTTTTATATTGACTGATGGATTGGAGGATAAGAGTAATCGAATTCATAGGGATCGGTATATACATTCCATGTACAACTAGCTGAATATATACATATATATATATATACTCACATATCTGATAAATCAAAAAAATTAAAAAAAAAATAAGTCAGAGGAAAACTGAACTTTGAGTTGAAGTTCTTGCTAGTACGGGCAAAATATAGGCTATCTATAAAAATATTTATATATTTATATATATATATATATATATATATGTATATATATTCATGATAAATATCTATATAAATTTACTATATATATTTATAAAGGTAAATATATAATCGGGACTTTCAAAGCTTAAATATACAAACTTAGAATCGCTACTTTCCTTCATAATTCCCATTGCCCGCAACCCAAAGCTGCTTCCCAGTATTTACCCAGTATTACCCTAGTATTACCCCAGTATTAGCCCCAGTATCTGAGTGGAATTCCTTAAAAATACCTTAAACCTAACCTCGCGCATGGGCAGAAACGTGTCGTAGGTCTAAGTACAGGGTGCCTGCTAATGGGGGGCCCACTGCTCGGCCACTTTTACTTGCCGCTCGTGAGGCGCTGGGAGATGCACTCGAGCGGCCGCACCCATGGAGCAGAATCTACACCGAGAGCCGCCACAGTACCAGGAAGTGCTCCGAGCCACGATCCACGATCCACATGCCAGGCAGGGAGTAGGGTTAGAGTGCGGAGTGGGGAGTGAGGAGTGTGGTGAAATGAGGGGGAAGTAAGCAGTGAGAGGGAGGGTATCTAATCAATCGCGGGCAGCGCTGGCTAATCAAAGATTGTGTATACGCACCGTTGCTCTGTTATTAGACAGGGCAAAGCCAATACTTTGCATAAATGTGGACATCTTGTAATCATCGTGCATTAGGCGGCAGCAGCAACAACAACAACAATAGGAACAACTGCGGTAGCAGCAGCGGCAGTGGCAGTGGCAGCAGAAGAAGATGTTGCTGTGGCGCCACTGAAAGCCAACAACACACAGCAGTAACAACAACAAAAACAACAATTTCTAATGCAATCGAAAGGTACGTCATTGTTGAAGGTTCGTTGTTGCTGCTGCTGCTGCTGCTGTTGTTATTGTTGTTGTTGTTGATGTTGTTGTTTTTCTTTTACTTGAGTTTTCTTTCGAGTTTTCTTCTATGAACTTGCAGCAGAAAAGTGAATAGCCGCCAGCTGCTGCTGCCGCTGCTTGTATTGAATAATGGAAAACGAGTTTTCCGCGCCGCGCATGCGCATCAACAACAACAGCAACACAAACACAAACAACAACAGCAACAACAACACACACAGCAGTAGCCTGCAAAATAACAACAAAAAATGCAAACTGGCATGCAATGGAAAAACCAACGCAGGCGCAGGCGCAGGCGCAGGCGCAGGCGCAGGCGCAAGCGCAACTACCACTGACACTGGCAGCGACGGCAGAAGCAGCAGCAGCAGCAGCGACGCCGAGTGCCAGGCAGCGCAATGCTGTAATGTCGATTATTGCACTCTCCTTCTTTCTCCTCTTCTCGATCACTCTCGCTCTCCCTTTCGCTCTCGCGGCTGCCTTGTCGCCAATGCGCCTTCAAGCTTTCAGCTTTTCGCATGCAGACATCATCGCTGCCTCAGTCTCTGCCGCTGTCGCCGTCGCCGTTGACGTCGTTGCTGTTGCCGTTGGTTCGTTCGTAGTTCAATGTTAACGAACTTTTTGCGCTAGGAGCACAAGTTGCTGCTGCTGCTGCTGTTGCTGTTGACGTTGCCGTTGCCACCGCTGCTACTGCTGTTGTTGTTGTCGTTGTTGTTGTTATTATTTCAGTTGTTGTTGTTGCTAGACTTTCACTTGCATTGGATTTGGCAGCTTAGAGAGAGCGAAATGCAGCAACAGCAGTCAAACTTGTTGTTGCCGTTGTCGTGGCTGTCGCCGATGTTGTTGCTGTTGCTGTTGCTGCTGTTGTTGTTGCTGTTGCTTTTGTTACTGTTGTTGCCGCTGTAGCTTTGCATGCAGTTCAATAACATGTTATGTAAAAAGCATTTTACCAAAGTTGCTGGTGTTGTTGTTGTTGTTGTTGGTGTTGCTGTTCGTTGGTCGATGTTTTTGTTGTTGCGGCTGCCGCTTGTTTTAGTTTTTCTTGCAAAATTTGTTGCTGTGTTTTGTGTTGTCTTTCGCTTTGCGCTTTTCTTGCAGCTGTTGCACATTTAACCGACCAGCCAACGAAATCTTCACCCTTCCCTTCCTCCCTCATCCACACTCCCCCTTCCATATTCACCACTTCGCATCCGAATCCCCCTCCCCCACCCCCTCCCATCACAAGCCGTTGCCGTTTCCATTTCCATCTCAATCTCCAACTCCAACTCCAACTCCAACTTCAACTTCAACTTCATCTCAAGCTCCATCTCCATCTCCAGGGCACTGTTTTTGTAGTTGTTAGTGTTAGTGTTAGTTAGTTGTGAGTGTGTGTGTGTGTGTGTGTGAGTTTTTTATGTCTTATGTTGTAATTCGCAATTTCAAATGTTATTGAACTTTAAATGAAAATTTGCTTTGATTCAAAAGAAAAGTTCGCCATAAGCGGAAGTCGCATACAGAAAATAATAAAAACAATGAAACGCGACGACGACAACGACGGCGACGACCTTCCATCATCTTTCGGTTCCCCAGTCATCCCGTCATGCCAACACCTTAGCCACCATCCCCCATCGACCACCATCCCCCACAACATCCCCCTCACACACACCAAGCCCCCCCGCGCCCTTATCCACCTTTTTTTTGGTTTCGGCTGATCGTCTGATGGCGCATTGTTTTTTCTTGCTGCTTTCTTCTTCTTCTTATTGTTGTTGTTGTTGTTGTTGCTGTCAAGCAGTCACAAGAAATTGTTGAAACGCTTTGTGAATGCAATTAATGTAAATATTTGTTGTTAATAATTGACTTTGGCACATGCACATGGGAATAACGAGGCAGAAACAACAAAGGAAATCCACTCAGGATTAAAATCCCAACACTTTTCATAGGCCGAAGCTCAAAGCGTCCCCACCCCCCACATCCCCCCTAATGATCACCCTCATTTATATATATAAATCTATATACAACTCACTCAGTCAGGTGAACGCTCGGGCAGAGTGTAGGAAGTATCCTCCATGTTATATATATATATATATATATACATATATATGTAAATATATATATATATATCCCAAGTATTTTCCAAATCGGATTTATTTTGATTTTCAGCGATTTTTCCCGCTTTCGAAGAATAAATAAAAAATCTCCTCTCCTTTTCCAATCTGAAAGTGAAATGAGAATTTAATTGGGAAATAAAATATTGAAAATTTGAATCTGATTTTGCAGGGAAAAGACAGACAGAGGCGGGGATGAAATTGGGATGTATTCCAGGAGGGAAAAGCTTTATCCTGATCCAAATTATTTTTAATTTTAATATAAATATTTTATTATATATTTATTATGCAAATTAAATTCCCTTTAAAAGGATCTGATCGATTTGAGTTTCTATCGTTGCAGAGTTCAAAAAACAATTGAGGAGCAGCTGAAAAGCGAGCCCGAAGGAAAGAGAAAGGAGAAAGAATAAAAAAGAGTTAACAAACTTAAGCCAAAATAATAATAATACTTATGATAAATGTAATACGTAGTATATATACGATATAAGCATATATATATACACCTTTGAGTAGTAAGAGTCGAGTTTTAGAGCGCGTTTATTTCTCTACAACTTTCGATACATCGATAGATCGATGGATCGATAGGTCGACAGATCGATACATCGATAAAACGTCCAAACAATCAAACACAAAAGACTACAACTTATCGAGCATCAAGTGAAGTTTAAAAAATATATATATACAACTTTATATACCTGTATATATACCGTTATATATACCGTTATATACACGTATTTTCAACAAATTGGAAACCAAACCAAAACCGTCTAAAAAAAGTGCCTAAAAATTTGTATAAAATTTAAATCGAAATTCGGTTTGAGCTTTTCAAAAGGAAAACAAACAGAAATAAGAATTCAAGTGAAATCAAAGTGTGATAAGTTTACAAGTTTACAAATTACAAAAATTAAAAAAAAATAAAAAATAAAAAAAAAAACAAAACAAAAAAAACGAAAGGAATACAATAACAACAAAATCAAAAAAGGAAGAGCAAGAAATCTTTTCTAAAAGAAAAGGCAAAGAAGACGAAACCCCCAACTCCCAGAAGCAACTATCGGCTATCGGTTTACGATCTACTGCCCCACCCCCCAAACACAGACTCACCACCAACAACAACCACGCCCACTCGAAGGGCAGTCAGATATATTTTCACGTGGAAGGGGATCGGAAAACGGCTACACGCTGGCAGTTAACAGTATTTGCAGTGCAGGCTTTGCCCTATCAGCGATGCCATTTATCGATGACGCGCTGCTCTGGTGTCCGGATAACGATGGTCGTCTTGTTGGTGGCCTAGACTTGGCAACATGCATAGCGGTGAGTGGGCAGGACTTAGGTCCGACTCGGTTCGCCTCCTACCGGACCCATAGCCCCCTATTATCCTTCTTCTTCACCAATCATACGAATTTTATCCGTTTTTGTCTGTATTTTATCCGGATACATATTCATGTTTTATTTGATTTTATCCGTGTAATATCTGCCATTATTCTTTTGCTGTCCATCCTTGTCTAACCTTTGTCCAATTATTATCCGAAATTTATCCGAGCCTTTTATCTAATGACCCTTGTCCTTGCAGGATGATTCAACGGTCAATGCTGAGAATATCGATCCCACGATTCAAACAGGCACACAGCATCAACAGCAGCAGCAGCAACATCAGCATCAGCAGCATCAGCATCAGCAACATCAACAGCATCAGCACCAGCAACACCAGCAGCAACAGCAGCAGCAGCAACATCACCTCCATCAGCAGCAGCAGCAACAGTCAGCGGGCAGCCAGGAGCTGAGCGGTTCGGCAGCGCGAAATGTTAATGTTGTTGTGGAGCCGCTTTGTGGCAGCGACTCCTCCGACGAGCTCTTTCGGACGCTCTCCGAGAGCAACTTTGAGATCGAGAGCCTGCTGTCCGATTTGGCGACCGTAGAGGTCAAAGTCGAAAATGTATATCCGCCAAGAGCACAGACAAGTTTACCTACATATACGCATATCTATGCATTTACATATACATATACATTTACATCTACATTTACATTTACATATACATATACATTACATTATTAATTACAAACTTTCACACTCACACTCGCACAATCTCACACACATCCCGATTCTCTTCGCGCAGGACCTTTCGCTTTCTATTTTTTATTTCATAAACTTTAAAAGCGTTTTCAATGAAATGTTCACCATTTATGTTTTTTATTTCCTTTTGCTCTTTTCTTCCCTAACAACAACGACACACACACACGAACACACATACACACACACACACACACACACAAACACACGGACACAACCACACACGCACATACGATTTAACCACGTTTTATACACACCAACACCTACACCAACACCAACACCAACACCAACACCAACACAAATACAAAACAACAACAACAAAAACACAAACTTTTGCTTTTGCCTTTTTCTTCTATGCTATATATTTCCTAGGAGGAGAACAACAACAACGTCATCAGCGACAACGACTTTGCCAGCGTTGCGGCCGCCGTTGTCGCCGGCGATGATCTGCTAGCCAAAGAGAATGCCCAGCTGAGTGTCCAGGGCTTGGCCGATTCGCTGGGCGCCAGTCTGGCCGACGGCGGCAACGTCAACGGGCATGGCCAGGCGCTGCTTGCCTTTGGCTCCAGCGCAGCGGTAACGGCATCCGCTTCAACCAAGCGAACGGGTAAGCCACACTCAATTTTTGGGGTTCCCTTTGATATTTAAGAAAACATATTTTTTCTTTTTTTTACTCATCTCATCTAAGGCTACCTTCTGCCTTGTGATCTACTCAACAACAACAACAGCAATGGAGATTGTACGCCGGACGAGTCGCGATTTGTGACTGTGACTAGCGCGTCGGCGAATCCGTTGCTGGTGGAAAAGCTAATGTCAAAATGTCTGAACATTGATAAGCGCCTGGATAAACTGGACGGTAAGTCTACCAATTTGAATATCTTTACATTGTGTCATTTTTAAAATTCTTGTGCGCGCCAATGTAAGAACGTGAAGTTGGTCGCAAGTTATTTCGAAACTGCATTAAGTTAGCAGCGAACGCAAATATTTTCTCACATGAAGTTGGCTGCAAGCCTCCAATACTCTCAAAACCAGCGCTTTGAAAGCTTTGTGGTTTGCATACAGTTTTGAACTCACCGTGTTGTTTGTGTCTAAATAAGTTATTTGAGTCTGGGCTAAAAGCTTTCTAAGCTTCGCTGTACTTTCGCAAAGTTTCATACTTTTAAATATGGTTGTAGACACTGCTAAAAGCGTATAGTTTGTAAGATTAACGTATCGTAAATTGTTGGAGAGTTTCCTAATATCGTAAAGTCTAGAATGTAAGGAATTTTTAGAGTCAATGCATTATTAAAATCTGTGTCCCTTTCTCAGCTTTAAAACCTTAGCGGTCAGAAAAGTCATAAAGAATTTAGAGCCGTACAATTTTAGCTTGAATTTATGAAAAAGGACTTTTGACCTACAAATGACCCATCAATGATTTTAAAAAGGTGGTTTTAGTCACTGGTATGCACAGGGGTGTACAGGGCAGCAAAGGAACACATATTAAATTGCATAAAGGATGTTCGTGTAGACATTTTCCTACTCACCTTTAGATCTGAGTGTCTGTTGGTTGTTCCTTTTCCTAAGATAGTTGTTCACAAAATACATTTTCATCCTGCAAATCGCGCATTAAAGCTAAAAGAGAAAAATTAAATTAAATTTAATATAAAATAAATATTTCGCTCAAACCATTTACAGACTTTTAGTCTGGAAACAAACAGATGGATAATAACTTAACGTATTTTTAATATGATTTGCTTAATTAATGTTTTATTCTTCGACAACATTTACTTAAATCTTGAAGCTATGTAAAGGAGTGGAAAATGACAGATCGTTTATATGCAACGAGTAAAATATTTCCCACACTCACGCAAAGTGCATTTTATCGTAAAATGTGGAGGCAGTCAAATGTATGAATTTGCATTGATTGGTGGAAAACTTTGCTAAACACAAAGCTTGATAGCCACAAATATCGTAACGACTTGCGGACTTTTAATATATTGATTGTTTTGAGGACTCATGCAAATTATATTTGCTTCTTTAAATAAATAAATATTTTAATTAATTTGAAATTTAACTAAACATTGATTAATTGAAATAACTACTTGAAATCATATTGTTTTTAAAACACAACGAAAGATTCGTTGGCGTTAGGCTTTATTGTGGCTAAAATGCTTGTAGACTTGGTTGTTTGTAGAGCTCCCGAACTGCATTATGCATGAGGTGCAGAGTCCTCCAATATCGTAAGCGACAATTTGCTGCAGGCAATTTTGGGAATTGTTCGAGAAACACTTTGAAGTCCTTGTAACTTTTAATACTCACGGCACTCAGTGCACTTAGCGAGCGGCTTGTCGGTAACAAATTGAGTGACTTAACGTATAAGAAATAAATAGGTCCTTAATCGCATATTAAATTCCGAGAGGATGTTTCCTAAACCCGCCCAAAGCAGCGTCTATTGACACGGCGACAGGAACGAGTAACGGTGGCGGGCTCTGAGAAATTACTCCTACACGCACACATGTGTTTGTGTGTGCACGCACACCATTGCAGGCAGACATAGCAAACACCACCTACCACCCACCAACCACCAACCACCAACCACCACCCACTTGCCACTTCCCACTTGCCACTTCCCACTAAAGCCCATCCAATGTCGCCGCCGTCAACTCTGCGGGCACCTACTTCCTTTTCTAAAAGGCCAGACCCAGACAGAGCTGAGGGACGGACTGCGGGGAGCCGACGTCGGCTTTCTATATGTGTTTATATATATACTTTTTCGGGTTTTCATGTTTCCTTCAGCTAGGCAACAGTCACGGCAGAAACAAGAACAAGAGCAGAGACCGAAAGGGAGACGGGGAGGGGAATGGAGACGGGGACAGTGACAGGGAAAGCGGCAACGTCAACGTCAACGTTAACGACGTGCGAGCGAGACAGTGAGAGGGAAAGAGGGACACTTGAAAAGAGACAGCACGACGAAGCCAAGTCAGACATAAACCCATTGCCTGCCGCCCCGCCACGGCCCCTCCCCCGTCCGACAGTCGCCTAACAACCACCACCCACCCGCAGCCACCACCCATTACTCGGTCGCTCCCCGAGGCAGGTCAATAAATTTTGCGTGTGGAAATTGTGCGCTCAAGGTCAAAAGGATATTGCCACTGTACGCGCGACGATGACGACGACGACGACGGCGACGACGGCGGCAATGGCGATGGCAGCGACAGCGGCGTCAGCGTTTGTGTGTAGGAAACGTTTTGCATTTGTATTGGGCCGTTTTTCGGTTTTCCTTTTCGGTCCTTCTCTTTTTTGCGCCTCACAGACAAAATGGCGGCCCACACTTTCACGGGCGACCATTTTGTGTGCGTGCCAGGGCCGAGACGGAGCCAAGGAATGAGCCAGACGAAGACGAAGTCGGCGACGAGTTTTATGTGCACCTCCGCCTCCGCCTCCGTCCCCGTCACCACCTCTGCCTCCCTCACCACTCGCCAGGATACATGTCGTTGGCCATTTCCCTTGCCCTGTCTGGGGCCTGGATGAGTTGTGGTTCCACTTCTTGTTGTTCTTCTTATTGTTGTTGTTGTTTGGGTGGTTGTTTGTGTTGGTCGGGCGGCTGCTTTCCGGCAACCTTGAACTTGAAAATTTCGTTCGAGTTCAGCCGTTGAAAAAAAAACAGACATAAAAATGGGCGCAATCATTATTGTTGTCGTCTGGGATTGGGGATTGGAGGCCGGGGATCGGGAATCGGGGATCGGGGACCAGAGTCCGGAGACTGGGAGCCGGGGATGGGGGATTGGGTATTGAGCGGTTGGTTTTTGGTGCTCGGAATTGGGTTCAGGTTTGAGATTGGAGCTGGGATAAGTTTGCTGGCTGGTGGGATGACAGGCGCTAGACGACTTTGGCTCTGCCTCTGCTGGCTGGCTTTGCTTTTGTGCCTTCGGCTGGGTCGTGTCCTGTCGCTTGGGTTCAAGCGCCGCTCAAGCATTGAACTTTAATTTCCAGTTTCAAGGATACTCCTGGCGGACGGCCACCTTTCGGCCGACACTCCGCCGACAATTCCTCCAATCATTGACAGCGACTGCGCCGCCAACAGCTGCGTCTCTGAACAAGCCGTTGACATTGTAAGCGGCCAACGACGGCAGTGACAGCGACGACGACGACGACGACGCTGACGCTGACGTCGGCAGCAGCAGCAGCAGCGGCAGCGGCAGCGACAGTTGCAAAGATTGTTCACTCGGTTTAGAGGGTTCAGTTGCGGTCCAAGGTTCTATTGCGGCCACCCTGCCCGTCGCTCCCCCTTCACCCACCCCTCAGTGCACTTCCCTTGCCCCGCACGCCGTCTTTCGACCCTGCTTCCCGCTAAGGCATTGTCTTTGCTCTGTTGTTTGTGTTGTTGCAAGCGGCAGACGGCAGGCGGCAGGTGGTAGGCGGTAGGCGGTAGGCGGCAGGCGGTAAGCGGCAAGCGGCAAGCGGCAAGTAGCCAGCGGCTAGCGGCAAACCGACTTGGCCACGTTATTAATGTCAAGGGGTTCCACACGACCAAGCGACGGTTCGACGGAGCGACGTGGCCACCGTTTGAATTTGAAAAGTGCGTTAGATTCTGCGTTTGGCTGCGTTGCTTGGGCCGCTCACTTCAGGGATGGCGGCAAGTGCAACGTGCCGGATGCACACGCCTCGGAGTTCACTTGGTGGACGAACCAGCTCCAGCCCTCCAAATCAGTTGTCTAAGTGAATATCCTTTTCGTGTACGACATCTTCGTATGCAACTCAGGATGCAACTCAGGATGCCCTCCGCAGGATGTGCGACTGACAGTTTTCTTCCGCCTCAGTTTCCGCTTAATTTAAATGGGAAAATTAGGAAACTTTCTGTGAATTTTCTTAATTGCTCTTCTGACACCTTGGCCTCGGATCTGCGGCGCTGCATCCACTCTATCCGCTTTATCCATTCTATCCGCTTCATCCACCGTATCCGCCTTATCCGCCTTATCCGCCTCACATCGCCAATCGCCCATCCCTCGTTCAGTTTGGTTGATTAGTTGACTGCCATTTTCTATTCTGTTGGCCAAAGTGTGTGTGTGTGTGTGTGTGTTTATGCCTTTAGCCATGGCTCATGGCTAAAACGACAACGACGCCGACAACAACAATAATAGTAACAAGAACAACAACAAGACGTTGCACGCATTTCTTGGCTGCCTTTTGACTGCGCATTGGCAATTTGAATTTCAAATCGTGTCGCGCTTTTCAAATGTGCGTTGTTATGGCCAAATCAGGATTTCTGCGTGTCCCCCGACCAGCAAATCGCCTAACGACAATTTCAATTACAACTAAAGCAGGCAGCAGCAGCAGCAGCAGCAACGGCAGCAGCAGCGGCAACGGCGGCAGCGGCAACAACTAACAACTGAAACAGCAACTGAAACAACAACAACAACAACAACAAGAACAACAACAACAAGAACAACAACAACAACAACTAACGATGTCAGGGGCGTTCATTTGTCCATTGCCAGCCAGCGAACCGGGCCGTGCACGTCACTGTCACCACCGTCACCACCGTCACCGCCGTCTAAGCGTCACCCCTTCACCGCCCCTCGACTCGCACTTGGCCGACCGACCGACCGACCGACCGACTGACTAACCGACTAACCGCCTGTCTAACACCTCCCCCCCTACCACTGCCACTCCCCACTGCCACTCCCCACTCCCCTCACCCACCATCCCACCTCATGTACCCCGCCCTCCCTCCACCCACCCGCCCCATTGCCTCAAGTGCAAAACGTTGCCACTGCGAAATGCACTTTGCAATTTTGTTGATTGGCGGATTGGCAATTGTTGTTTATACTTTTTTCATTTTCATTTTTCCTTTTCTTATTTTTATTTTTGTTTTTATTTTTATTTTATCTTTTTTCTATTTTTTTCTTTCTCTATTCTTCTCGCTGCTTGTTGTTTTTTGCTTCTCTTTTTCATTTATTTGCCTCGGCTTTTTTTCTATGCATTTGTTTGGCGACTTATCTAAAAATTTGCTCGTTTTGTTGTTTCCCCTCTTTTTGTAGTTGCTTGCGTTGTTGTTGTTGTTGTTGCTGCTGTTGCTTTTGTTGCACGCAAGTCGCAGGTGACCGTTGGGTTCAAGTTTTAACGGATATCATTTAAATACCCCGCACACCTGGCAGCCGACGGGTCGCTTGGCTAGGCACAAAATTCGAGTGGCCTACAAACTGAAAGGATCTCTCCGGCATTCCACTTCCTTATTTAAGAACGTGCGAAGGATCAAGGTTATTAAATTGCACCCTGAGAAAATATTTGTATATTGTTGTCCCATTATCACATCCAAAAGGATTCACTTTCCAGACAAGCGACACAGGACATGCTCTATGACAGCTTACAAGATTTTCTGCTGCTCCTTCCTTTAGGCGTTATTCTTCTCGGAGGCGAAGTCCCAAGTTATAGGTTTCTTATCATTTTTATGTCGTTTATCTATGATCCTTAAACTCCTTTGGCTTTGCCCTTGTAAAGTGTATATTATTTTTGGATTGAAGTCAATTGAAATGTAGAAATCAAAATTCATGTCGATCATTCCGATCGATCGAGCCAGCGGTCAACTCATAACGAACCTTTAATTTATACTGATCCAAAAGGATCAAGGATCAAGTTTTTAATATATTGAATTTCCTGTTTTCATATGTTGCATTAACGAATCCTTTACGTTTCGTTGATCCCAGTGAGCCGAAGGAGTACATCGATTATGTCGATAACTCAAATTGACAAGGATCTGCGTCCCAAGGATATTGAATTGGTTAGGTTCTTGTCATTGATCAGCCACTTACAGAGCATTTCTGTAGTCGGTGCTTCGTTGGGGGGACTGTCGCAGGAGCCTCACCTCGACAGACCCGTGTGCTGGATGGGGCCGTGTCTTTAGGCCTCAGTCTTTGGTCTTTTGTATTTCGCACATGATGTCATTTTCGGCGCCATTTTGTCAGGATTGATTAATGACTCCCCAATCAATAAGCCAGACTTTGACTTGGCTTCGAGTGTCGATGAAAATCTTTAATTAGTTTTACACACACACACACACACAGAGGCATATATAGCTAAACGTATCTCAGTTACTTGGGGACAATTGCAAAGTCTGCGACAATGAGAAAAGATGCTTTGGGTGCGCCCATGGGTTAGATCATCCATCTGTGGGTCTTTATCACATGGGAACTGCAAAGGTCACAAGATTTCCCGCTTCTCAACTTGACTTCAGTTAAGTTCAGATGTGAAACGTTGCTGGCAAAATCGATCCTGGTTCGCGATCAATCCTAATCCTTCTTTCCTACAAATCTGAGATTTGCCGAGGGAAAGACCCGCTAACAAACGGGGAGTCCTTCCTTCTTGATTCCATTGCTCCCATTACCCTCCAAAAAGATGCTCCAATGCTGTAATAGTCGGTGCCACGCCCTTTCCTGGACAAATTCTTGCTTCTGCCTTCAAGAGCGGCAACTCCGCCCCGTTGCAGCCTCGAAGGGGGGAGTTCAGACTTGATTGCAGGGTATCTAGTCCCCAGTCAATGGGGGCAGCCGCGTAGAACAACAACAAGGACAGGGCGGTTGATGGGTTCACATTAATTGTGTAACTCGAATAGCCCAATTTCTCATATGGGATATTGATTTATAATCGACAATCGATAAACACTTTTGTCACTTCTGTTACCTCTCACTCTACCTCTCTCGCTCTCTCTATTTCTCTCTCTCTCTCTCTCCCTCTTTTTCTGATTGCTGACAATCAAATTTGAATGCAACGCGCGCGCCCCTCGATAGGCGCACACTGTCCCAATTGCACTGTAACCCATTAACACACCAGTTAAACAACAACAACAACAACAACAACAACAACAGTAACAACGGCCACAACAATAACAACAACCAAAATAACAATAACAATAAACGATCGACATCCATTGTCGGTTGTCGGTTGTCGGTCGACGATCGTTAAGTCCCTCTGTCCGTTGGGAATTTTCACCTTCACCCCGAACAACTAAAGCAACAAAAACAAAAACAAAAGCAACAACAAACAACAAACAGCAAACAAAAACGGCAAAGCAACAAACAACAACACGAAACACAAAACAGACAACTGCAAATAATAATAGAGCACATCAATAGTTGGGGTTGGGGAGGTGAAAGGTGGGTGTTAGAAGACGGGCGGTGGATGGTGGGCGGTAGGCGGTTAGCTGGAGATGGCGGGTTTGCGATGCGAGTGCATTTTCTCCCTGCATATACATATATACATATATATATTTGTGAGTGTTGTTGTTTTGCCTGAGTGTGTGTGTGTGTGTGTGTGTGTGTGTGTGTATGTGGGTACAAGCGATTACAGGCAATGAAAATGAAATGCGACGGCGTCCACAACGCTTTTCCATATGCAATGGCAACAACAATGGCAACACATTTCGCTGTCCCCATTAGAGTACCCCTAAACACTTCCCGCTACCCGCCTGGTCCCGTTCCCCCCACGCACTCTGTCAACAGCAGCGGCAGCAACAGCCCCAACAACAGCAAAAGGCAAGAATTGAGCAAATGAACTGAATACTGAATAGGGATGCCGACCAGCGGGCGGGAGGTAGAAGCAGCGGGCTTTCAGTTGTTGGTGAACGTGTGTGTGTGTGCTGTGTGTGTGTGTGTGCTGTGTGCTGTGTGTGTGTATGTGTATTTCGGTTCCAGTTCCAGTTTCGCAGTTTCACAGTTTGTGCGACGTTCGTTTGCTTTTGATTGCATTAGAGCGTGTGCCGACTTCGCATCTCGCATCTCGCTTCTCGCATCTCGTTATAAAGCAGAAACGAAAACAAAAGGCAGCAATGATAATAATGATGATAATGATCATCATTATTAGGTTGATAATGATGATGATACAACCTTACAAAATTCTCAGTCGCAGTCGTTGGGTCTCTGGTCTCGGGTCTCGGGTCTCCGTCTCCATCTCTGCCTCCGTCTCAGTCACAGTCACTGTCTCTGTCTCAGTCTCTGTCTGCGTCTTGCGTTTAGCTTTGGTCGGCTTTGAATGTTTAGCGCTGAACTTGTCTTGCCTGCACATACAAATACCATCGCGCGCGCACACACACACACACACACACACACATGCAATGTGAGAGCAACGTCTCGTTCAGACTCACACAGCCGGGCCAACGAAGCGAAGAGCACACCAATACATTGAAAGCTTTATTTTTGCTTTGCTGTAGCGTGTGGTATGCAGCCTTGAATTAGTTCGCTGCACTCGCGTGACGATGTATTTTATGTATGCGCACATACATACATGTGTTTAGCTGTTTATGCATGTGTTGGTGTGTGTATTTGTGTACTTGTATCAGCAGCAAAAGCAAGGCGAAACATACAAATATACGAGCGCACACACATACATACCCAATCACACTGACAGTCGCTTGCGAGAGTCTGCGAAAGCTCTCCTTTCGCCCCGCGACAACAAATGTATAAAAAAAACTTAGACGCGCATCGTCAACGACGCTGACGCTGACTGTGACTGTGACTGCGCCTCTGCCTTTGCCTCTGCCTCTATCACTGCTTCTGGCTAAGGCTTCGGCTCTGGCTCTGGCTCTGGCTCTGGCTCTGGCTCTGGCTCTGGCTCTGTCTCTGGCTCTGACTCTGGCACTGTCTATGCATCTGCCTCTGCCTCTGCCTGCGTCGCAGTCGTTTTGCATTGCTTTTTGCTTTCATTGGCGCGAGGTGCTTCATTATTTCAAAATAAACTGATTTTGCTTTTTGCTTCTTGTTTGCATATCCATGTTCCGTCTTTGAGCAAACATTTTGAGCGCAGTTCTTTTCGGCTTTAGTTTCGGGTTCTACAACCTGTGGCTGGAGCTGTGCACCAATCGATATACGCAGCTCACTATCGATATCATCGGTATTCCCTGTTCACTTCCCTAACCAGCGGGGCTATCAAATGAGCCCCAGTGGTTTCCAATTTCTATATAGTTTATGATGATCGCCCATCATTTGTTTTCAGTTCTAAGTGTGACCCATTGGCAAACATTCAATAAAAATAAACATGCATCTATATCACACATACATACGCATGCACTTAAATACATACGTAGGTTTGTGGATGTGTGGGTGTGTGTGTGTGTGTGTGTGTCTGTGTGTGTGTCTGTGTGTATGTACAGATGTGTATACCAGCGTGCGCCCCTAATTAGCACCTCCTGTCAACCGATTCGAATACCTCTCAGCTACCGCCTCCCACCCCTTCATGTCCCTTAACCCACCTTCACCCCACCACCCCACCACCGTCTTAGCTGACAACTCAACTTCCACTCCCACTCATGTGCACGATGCGTCGCAGCATCATCTTTGCCATAATCAGACATATAGTAGGAATACGGCTATATCTTATATATAAATATATATACAATATATAAGTGGCTAGGTTTATGGTCTTCTGATCGCGCCGCCATTCGCACAGCTTACACACACGCACACACACACACACACACACACAGTCACATAATTAAACATTCTTGTTGTATCTGCGAAAACGGATATGCATGATAGACGCGATCTCTTGAGAAAATTTGTGCAAAATAAAAGAAGAATAAAAAACAAATACAAAAATTACGTTTAGCAAATGAGGAAAATGAGCGGAAAAGTATTGCAAAAGTATCTGTGTCATATGCGGACGACTAATTGGATGTGTATTGCGGATTTGAAACATTTTGTGCGTTACAGTTATTCGCTGAACTGAACTGAATGCGAGGGAAATGCTTTTGACTGATTGAAGGCAAAAGAGGGAATCAAATAGCATTAAAAATGCTCGAGAACGGAAAATATTGTATGGCATACACGCACACACACAGACACACATATATATATAAATATATATATATATATATTATATATTTTCAATATATGACAAATGAGATAATTATTAAAATGGGAAACTTTCAATTAATAGGCAGCTAATTTATATTAGCGCCCCCAACTATGATATAATCTTCGAGCACTTTTCAGGGCCAACTTCAGCATCTTTTCATTTACATAACACGTCGAGAACTCGCAATAGACAAGACCTCATTGAGAATTACAATTAAGATTGCGTTTGCCATATGCCATTCCAACGCATAGCGCGGATAGTGCGTAGAGTCGCCTCACTCGTTCGTTATGCGGCTAGAATGTGCAATATATGTATGTACACGCATGTGTGTGTGTGTGCGTGTGTGTGTGAGTATTGGATATTGGGACTGGGGCGACACCATCACCAGGCGTTGGTCGGTATTCAGATCGACACCCAGGCACATCGACACATAGACATAGACTGTCTGTCCTTCAAAATGAATAAACACACATACACACACGCACACACACACATATAAATAACACTCATACGCATAAAATATATACACACACACACACACACAAACGCATATGTACGTAAAACTGAAAGCGAAAATTGCATGCGTAAGAGGCACTACACAAGAAAAGAAGAAGAAGAAGAAGAAGAAGACAAAGATGAACAAGAAAACAAAGACAAAGAAAGAGGAGAAGAAAACGCAAGGAACAACAACAGCAAATGCAGAAAATATTAGGCGGATGTCTGAAGACTACGACAACGTATGCATCTATAATCCGACTACGGCACATACACACGAATACATACGCAGACTCACATGTGCACTCTAGCAATCACACACACACACACACACACGCACTCACACAAATGCATAAATATATTTCAATATTTATAGGCCTACAACGCGGTCAAAACGAGTCCAAAACAAAACGGGGCAAACGTGTGAAAGGAGGATAGTGGATGAATGGGGGAGAGGTTTAAGTACAGATGAACGAAGGGGGGCCGAAGTGGGGCACTGCGGGGGGTAGGGGGGGCAATGGGGAAGGGGAAATGAAAGGGGATACAAATCAAAATTATAGATACAACGTGGAACCACCGCTAGTCACACAGGCGCTGAGATCTCCAGAGATCCGACAGCCCTATAGATGAGTGTACACATGTGCATGTGTGTGTGTGTGTGTGTGTGTGTGTGTGTTTGTGTGAGTGTGTGTATGATTTCTATATAATTGTCAAGTGCAAGCAGCAAGTTTATAGAATCGGGAGACTTGCAACTAATAGAAACACACACACACACACACACATACGCACACACACACGCACACGCACGCAGCCATATGTGTGGATGCATTTATACATATGTATATGTTCATATATTGTATGTGCATATTTTAGAATGTAATTGTGCATCTGGCCTAGACCTAGAAAAGGAAATTTTGTTGCTATTATTATTTATACTCGTTCGTTCGTGCATCGCTCGTTTATAGTTGTTCGTTTTATTCGTTCGTTGTCACAGCAACAGCAACAGCAACAACAACTACAGTAGCAGTAGCAATAGCAGCAGCAGCAGCAGCAGCAACGACAGCAACAACTACAACCGCAAAAACAACCGCAACAACAACTATTCAAAGCGTGAATACGTTTTCCCTCTCCCCTCCTCCCCTGCTCCCCTGCTCAACCCGCACGCCCGCTCTCTTGCTCCATCCCGCTCTCTGTCCTTCTCTCTCTTTCGCTTGGTCTTTCTTGCTCGGTGGCTTTTGTTGCTGTTGTTTGAGTGCAGTTTTTGTGTGTAGTACTCATTATTTGTTCTCCTTCCTCGCAAATTAAAAATATGCCTAAGCAAATCATTTCTGAGCATGTCTGTGTTTCTTACCGTACCTATATGCGTGTGTGTGCGTGTGTGTGTATGGTATTTGTGCGTTGCAGGGTGCCCACCGTTTGACAATTTATTTAATGAACGAGCAGCAATTATGTAAATAAACAGCCAAAGGAAGAAAAGAGCGACTCTTCGGCTTTTCGGCTGCTGCATTGATTAGTCACACGTGAATACAGGGTGTCTCAGCGTGTGAACATTTCAATTGATGAACATGTCTGCAACTTAATTTCTAAGAGTGATCAATCGATTCAGATTGGAGCCAGTTAAGTTTCTCCGATCACAGGGTGTTCCCCGCCTATTAGGTAATCGGGTGTATGAGCTCACAAGCTGCACTCTACAGACTTCCGCCCGATTCCCACTCGATGTATCCAAGGAAATAATCAATATTTATTTAATATTATATATTTATTATATATTAATTATTTTTTTTTTTTTTTTTGCTAAGTTCCCGCAAGAGATTCCCAGTGATTAAAGTTCCGTTTAAATTGATTCTTGCCTTTTGAATAACTGAGCAGCCGCGAGTCGATTCTTGAATCGATTATGTGTGTTCCGTAATGAAGAGATTTACCGTTGGGGAGGCATTGTTCTTGACCGATTGTCGAATCTTAGCCAAATTCAAATTTAAAACCGGTTGCATAATAAACGTTAATAACTTTGGGGCTAAAAATAAAACATTTCCTGTCCACTTTCTGCCTGAATAGAAAGACCCAACAACAAACACAAGAGACTCATATGGGAAATCAATTCCTACGATGCTGACGACTCTCCATAAATCTACCCCACCTACCCTACCCGAAATTCCCCCACTCCTCCAACTCCTCCAACTCCAGCCACTCCAGCGACTCTGCCAATTCTCGTGACTGGCGTTCCTAAAGGTTGCCAAAACAATGCAATGGGAGCCTTAGCTCAGGCAACAACAAACAAACATAACAACAACAAGTGGCAAATAACAAGCAACAACAAATTAAATTGAAAAATGTTTTATTATTTATTTGCCTTTTCTTGCCTCGTTTTTGCTGCTGCTGCTGCTGCTGTAGTTGTTGTTGTTGTTGTCGTTGTTGCTGTTATTTTTTATTCTCTTGTTTGTTTTTCTGCTACCGACAACAGCCATAAACGCCAGCAATTGCGCCTATCCCCCATCCATCCCCCACTAAACGCCGAAGCGACCACCCTGTGTGGGCCCACCCGTTGCAACATTGCGGCGACAACAACAACAACAACAACAACAACAACAATAACAACAACAACAACGTTCGATACGCGCGAATTCTATAAATTAGAGAACAACAAGAACTACGAATGGGAGACAGAGAGAAGCCAGAAACAGACAGCAAGCAACAAGCTAGTAGCTAGAAGTTAGAGGCAACAACAAACAACAAACAACAACAAACAACAAAAAGCAACAACAACAAACAACAACAACAAAACGAGCCCAAAACGAGAAGAGAAACTGAAACGCAAAATTGTAAAACGCTTTGCCAGAGACCTGAGAACGTTTTGTATGGTTAACACGCGGAGGGGCAGCGACGTAGATGGGGGTGGGGGTGGGGGTGGTCGACTGCGACTGTGACTGCGACTGAGACAGCGGCAGCGACAGCGACTGCAACCGTGACTGCAACTGCAATTGCAGCTGAAAATTGCAACTGTTTTGGTCCGTGGGGAACGACGCTAACGACGATTCCGATTCCGATTCCGATTCTGATTCTGATTCCGATTTCGATTCACGTCGCCGACTGTCGAATGTTTCGGGCGCTGAGTGCTGAGCGCTGGCTGAGCGTTAAGCGTCGCCCGTCGCTCGTCGCTCGTCGCTCCTCGCTTGTCGCCCGTCGCCCGACGCCCGACGCACGGCGAGCGTTGAGTGGCGAGTGGCGAGCGTCGAGTAGCAAACGGCGCTGCGGTATCGACGACGACGCCGACGACGACGCTTTGGGGGGGCGAGCGGCTGCTCGCAGGGGGGCAGCAGCACGCATGTTGTCCATGTCCCCATTCGAGTCAAGTGACGTGTTATCTGTCGCCTTCTCTCAGAACTTTGACTTCTATCGGTTGAATGTCGTTTGCAGTTTGCAGTTTGCAGTTTGCAGTTTGCAGTTTGTGCAAATTTGACGCTTGACGTTTCTGCCGTGTGTCGTTGTTGTTGTTGTCTATTTGCTGTTCATTGTTGCTGTTTTTGTTGTTGCCATTGTTGTAGATCGATCTCACTTAGGCTACCGTGTTGTCGTTGCCGTCGTTGTCGTCGTTGCCGTTGCCGTTGCCTTAGCCGCTGCCGTTGCCCCCACTCGTCGTCCGCCTTGTTTCAATGCCAATGAATGGATGTGTGTCTATCTATGTACGTGCGTATCAGTCTGTGTGTGTGTGTGCGTGTGTGTGCGTGTGTGTGTGTTATGCGGCATTACGATTGGTATTATTAGCAGCATGCCATGGAAAATGAAAACTGCCAATAGCGGCAAACACTTTCCCTCTCGTTGCTTTCCATTTGCAGAAGCAACAACTTCATCATCAGCCCCATCATTTGCAGCCGCGGCCACTGCAGAGCGCAGCAGCAACTTCAGTAACAGCAGCAGCAGCGGCAGCAACAACAACTTGCAACTGCAACTGCAACTTGCAGCAGCTATGCAGTAATTATTGCACGATCAATTTGCCGGCTGCCGGCCATCCATGTCGGTGAAAAACTTTCTTTGAGCACATGTATTAATAATAACACAGGCGGCGATAGCTGCGAGGGTAGTTTCAGCACTTCGAAGCTGCGAGAGAAATAGACAAACTTCCCTCGCAGAGGATCTGATGTCACGATGGGAAATGCCGTAGGTTTGCGGAGCGAAGGGAAGTTCCGAAGGGAACTTCTTATATACTTGTAGAAAAACTTAAAATCGATTATCGATTATCGATTATCGATTATCGATAAACGACTCCTAGCGCAGAGTCTGTCATTAGCCCAGAAAATGGAGTAGCGTGAAAATTGGCCAAGTTTGCGGCACATTTTCACAACTTTCCTGACGAACGCCGCTCCAGCGGGCAACACACACACACACACATATACGCGCACATGTGCACACCCAAATGCGTGTGTGCTTAGATTTATGCAAATACATACATTTAAATATATGTTAATACAAACTTAGTAGCAGTTACTAGCAAACAAAAACGAACAGAGCAGCGGATGACTAGCTGAGTGGATGAGTTGTCGCCGTCGGCTTTGACTCTGTTGCAGTCGTCGTTTCTTCAATTGTTGTTGTTGCTGTTGCTGTTGCTGTTGCTGTTGATGTTGTTATTGTTTTAGTTGCCGTTGCAGTTGCCGTTTGCTGTCAGCGTCAACGCCAGCGGCAGCGGCAGCGGCAGCGGCAGCGCCAGCGTCACTGCCTGCTGCTGCCGTCTGCCGACGCCTCTAATGCCTGTCGCCTCCGTCTTCGCTGTCCCAATGTCTGCGGTTGACGGTCGTACAGTTAGACGGACGTTTGCTTTGCTTGCATTTACAACTTACAAACACACAACACACACACACACACACAC
Organism: Zaprionus lineosus; assembly: GCA_035044505.1. Classification (NCBI taxonomy): domain Eukaryota; kingdom Metazoa; phylum Arthropoda; class Insecta; order Diptera; family Drosophilidae; genus Zaprionus; species Zaprionus lineosus. The sequence continues at coordinate 1,511,445 of JAWNNX010000694.1, read as the reverse complement.
ACACAGCACACTCACACACGGATACACAGACAGACATGCACAATAATGGCATTGAAAATCTTTTTCAATAAAACACGTAAACAAACAACAAAAACCAAAACCAAAACCAAAACAAGTAAGACGTGCCCCGCGCCAGCACTCGACTAGAGGATACCCTATAACTCCACAAGAGACTAAATGATTGGGTCAATTGTGCCTCAGTGGAGTGGAGGCTCCACGGGAGGACCCTGAGGGATTTAAAGGAAGGACAGTTTAGAGACAAGTCAAAGGATCTATAAGCACTCAGCAATTGCAGCCGATCTTGTCTAGCTTCGGAGAGAGCTTCAGGATTAACCGGGCTGATACACCATTCCGAGGAGTCATTCTTGGGGGGGGTGTCCTTTAAGTGCCACTTCTTGGTGGAGGAAAGACAATCAATAGGAAGGAGCAGCTGCTTAAGACATTACAAATGCGAGGGGGAGTGAGGGAGGAGGGGGGAGAGGCAGGCTTGCATTTGGAAGGAGAATGAAGCATGGGACGGCGTACAGGGTATAAGGCTGGACGGGGACTCGCTAATTACAGGGTATAAGCGGGGAGCGAATTGAATATGAATCGCACGCACAGGCAAACAAATAGACAAGCATCGATACATAAGTACGTGCATTCAGACACACAAACGCAGACATGCACACGGACACGGACACAGACACGGACACGGACACACACACACACACACGCTCACTCACACAGAGGCACAGACAGTTTGCAGTTGAACTGCATTTGATTTGAACTTTTAGTTAATTTTAGGTACTAATCAGCGCTTGATAAAATGTGAGACTTATGTTGATTATGTTAGTCACCTTTGTTGTTGTTGTTGTTGTTGTTGCCATAATATGTATGTGCGTGTGTGTGTGTGTATGCTCACATAGTTATTAACAGACACAAACATATTTTGGAAAATTTCCAGTAAAAACGTCTCTTCAAATTTATATTCATTGTGTTGAACTTGAAATGTTGTTGTTTTTGCTATTGTTGTCATTGTTGTTGTTGTTGTTGTTGTTGTCATTGTAGTTGTTGTTGTCGTTTGTTATTGTGCAGTTTAATCAACTTTTAGTTGGAGACTTCGAGAAACGATTCGATATTATGGATTAGCTATTGTCTCTCCATTGTCTCTCCATTGTCTCTCCAATGTCTCTCCAATGTCTCTCCATTGTCTATGGATGTGATCTACACGCCGTTGCACTTGCCGTTGAAGATCTTCAGACTTTATCATTAGGCAGACACTTGATTAAAAAATCAAAATCAAAGTCATGATCGGAATCAAAATCCAAATCAAAATCTGAATCAATCCAAATCCAAATCAAAATCAAAATTAAAACCAAAATCAAATCCAAATCAAAATCCAAATCAAAATCTGAATCAAAATCAAAATCGAAATGAGTTTTCAACTGAAGTAACGATGATTTTCTTTTCACCAAACTGTGCGGAATGTCCTTTTTGAAGAGCTTGCTCCTCAGTTTGATTAACGAGCTACGCTCCAAATTTCCGATTGAACTTTTCAAATATCGAAAATCGATAAAAAATTTAAATATTTTCATGCCCTTGGAATTTTCCAATTATATTTTCCTTTTTCGCAGTTTTCTTCATAAACTGAGGTTATTTCCATTCCATTTTCCTACTTCGCTTTTCCTTTGGTAGTCAACGTTTTTAGTATTGAAATCCTGATGCCAAGACGCATCCTTTTAGGCTCTCTTTCGTATCTCCTTCTGAGTCTCAGCCGCTTCCTTGGCATATCCTTCGGCCTACTGCTCAAGTAGGGAAAGTCGAGAGTTCACATATCAAACTGATGGCTTTCGGAAATCATAGAAAATCCCAAACAACAATCAAACATTCGCTTCGTCGAGTGTGGCGATTGGGAGGGTTGGATGTTGGGGGGATTGGAGGTTGGGGATTGGGGATAGGGGGTTGGGGATTGGGGGTTGGGGATTGCACACTCGGCGATCAACACTCCAACGCCGTTCGTTAATTAAAATAAATACTTTCCGGCTTGGCAGCCGGACATTTGGCCAGTGGCTGAAAGAAGCCAAGAAACTGGCCAAAAACTTGGGAAAATCAACGGCGGCAACAGCATGAAGTATCGATACCATCGAATGTGAAACCGGCCGCTCCACGAGTAGTCGCCACATGTGGCACACACGTTCATTCGTTGCCTGGACAGATGCGAGCTCCCGCTCTAAGTCCAAGCTGCAAGCTGCAAGCTGCAGGCTTTAGATTCAAGCAGCAAGCTGCAAGCTGCAAGCCACGAGCATCAAGCATCGAGCATAGAAACTGCGAGCTGTAACTTGCAACTTGCAACTTGCAACTTGTAACTTGCAACTGCAAAATGCGAAACCTCAGAAACGTTTTCTTTTTGCGAACGAACAACGATTTCCTTTGGTTGACTCTACGTTTTTGCTGCACGGCCAAGAAGTCAGTCAGTTGGGCAGTCATTCATTTAGTCAGTCAGTCAGTCAGTCAGCCAGTCAGTCAGTCAGTCAGCTGGTCGGTTAGTCAGTGTTTCCAGGGCCGCTTATGATGATGACGATGCCAAAAGCGGCCGCCATCCGCCATCTGATAGTCGAGAGCCAAGAGCCAAGAGCCGACAGCAGACAGCCGACAGCCGACAGCCGACAGCCGACAGTCGACAGCCGACCGCCGATACTCGAGTTGGCCAACAAGTTGCCCCAACTGGTTTTTGCCATCTCAGACAGAGAGTGGGGAAAAGGAGAGAGGCAGCATTAGAAATTAGCCATATTCGCAGTAGACCAAGCAACATACGGATAAATGTTGGCAACTAAACCGCCTTCCCACCAACCGCCCCGCCCCGCCCCGCTCTATACGCCGGCCGACCAACGGAGTGGCCCCCTCGCGATGTCTTCGTGCCACACTGCCTCAGTGCCACCCTGCAGAGGCTTTCAGCGCGCAAAGGAAAGAAAAACTATGCGAAATTCACTTTCATTATGAATGACCGACGATGCATACAAATGCAGCGACGCTGAAGTCATCCAACCTGGAAAAGTCGGTTAGGAAAATCATGATTTTCACGCTGCGTTCAAACTGTTAACTGTACAGGTTGTACGCTGCACGTGACCGTTAGCTACACCCACACTTAATCAAATTACCCGTCTGCCTCTGCCTCCGCCTCCGCCTCCGCTCCTGCCTCTGTCCCTGTCTCTGTCTCCGCTTCTGTTCCTGCTCCTGCCTTTGGAGCTCACAGGAATCAAGAAAATATATCCTAACAAACTGTTTATTCAGGACGTGAAGGAGAAGAGTCCTTCGCCATGAGTTTATACCGAAAAAACGGAATTTAAATTCCTCCGATTTTAGGATTCCCAGCTGTTCGTATAAACGATAGGAAGGACGATTTCTGTTGACTTTTAGTTATCGATATCCTTCCATGCGAAAATTTTATCTATTATCCCAAGTACATATCCATCCAGCAATTAATTAATTAATTTAATTAAAAGTGAAAGGATGTCTCCTTCTTGACTGTCAACTTTTCTGACATTTCCACTTTTTGTTGATTTTTGGATAAAGTGAAGACTGCACATCGATTGGCAAAGTTATCGATAATCATAGAGTAATCGATATTTAAATTATTATAACTTTATATATTGAATTTAATGCAGTTACTAAGTAAGTCACTTGGCCACTAAGTTAGTAACTTAGTTGGTTACTTATCAAAGTAGTTAGTTATTTATTAAGTCAGTTGGTTATCCTTCCTCAGTTAATATCCTGGGATGTCGTTAGATCTTAAAGGCTGGTTTTGAAATTAGAAAAAAGTCCTGGAAAATGAAAATGGAGGAAAAGCCGCCACGATGGACGCCAATCTCGATGATTGGTGCGTGTTTATAAAATAGTTTTTTATGTACACGTTTTAGTATAAGCAAAGATCCTGGCGGACTTTTATGTCCCATTTGAATGTGCGTCCCACACACGCGAGTGCAGCCAACGCAAGTCCTGGACTCTCAAGTGGTTGTAATAAAATCAGGCAAGCAATCATAATAACGTCTCCCGAGATGTCCTTCCCCCTGCCCCGCCTCTCGACGAGAATCGTTATATTTAGGACACTGCTCTCACAGGACGAAAAGAAAGAACGCTCGTATTTTGGCTTTTCCCTATCCCAGGATCTGAATATATAAAACTATCTAAGGAGTGAATCGTCTCTTCTCTATCTCTCCGTCTGTCCATCTGTCCATCTGTCCTTCCGTCTATCGTTTGTCTCTCTGTCGGTCCTTTAGTCTATCTATTTGTCTGCCTGTCTTTCTGTCTGTCTGTCTGTCTGTCTGTCTATCTGTCTATCTGTCTGTCCCTCTGTCTCTCTGTCTGTCTATCTGTCTGTCCCTCTGTCTGTCTGTCTGTCTGTCTGCCTGTTGCGTTGTGTTGTTGCACTTCTCGCTTTCATTTTCTTTGCTGCAAAAGTAAAAATAATTTGCTTTTCGGTTGTCGTTGTTGTTGTTGTTGTTGTTGTGGCAGTGGCTGTTATTTTTCTGTATTTTTTTTCTTTCTTGTGTTATTTTCATGCGAGAAAATCGAAAGTTTTTCCACACGCCATAATGCAAAAAGAAAGTGCAAGTGCAACTGCTGCCAAAGAAAGGAAAACCAAGCGATGATGCGGATAGATGCAGGGATGCGGGGATGCGGGGAGGTGCAGATGTGGAGATGTGAAGATGTGGAGATGTGGAGATATGAAGGGGCGGGGACGCAGCAGACGGCAAACAATGCCAACGGGCTAACGGGCCAACGGGGCGTATGAGCGACTTGTTGTGGCCAAAAGTAGGATGCCATTGTTTGTGGTTTGCTGACGAGTTTTTTCCAGTTGTTTCTGTTTTTCTTGTGGCATTTTCGTTGTCAAGTGCAAGTGGAAAAGCGTTGGTCAAATGAGTGGCCAGCCAGTCGATATGATGTGATGGCCTCCAACAACAACAGCAGCAACAGCAACAACAACAACAGCAGCAGCAATGACAAGAGCAACAAATCTGCTGCACCATCGGCCATTTCCTTTGGATGGCATTAAATGTTGTCTCTTGTCTCTCATCTCTCGTCGCACGTCTCACGTCTCACGTCTCACGTCTGTTGTCGCTTGTCTCTTGTCTGTTGACTGTTGTCCGGTGTTCGCTGTCTGTTGTCTGTTGACGTTTTGTCGCTTGTCTGTTAGCTTTCGATTTCGTTGAGGTTTAATTAAAACGCATAAAAGTTGCTCGTAAGACGATGTCATTATCCACGATTGCTGTCTAGCTTTTTCCAGAAGCAATCCTTTGTCCTTCTTCCTTTCTTCACACCCTCTTCCTTTCCCTTTCCCTTTCCCCTTCCCTTTCCTTGTATACTGCCACTCTCACTTTTATTCTCACTCTCACTCTCACACTCACTCTCATTCTGATTGTGATTGTGATTCGCTTTCTCATGCTCCCCTCGGCATCGAAATTGGCCATAAGATCAACGGAAAGGACTGAGATATCCTTTTATTGATACTCAAACTCGACTCCAGTTTTATGCTGATCAAAGGACTTTGAAAGGAAAGCAGTTTAAAACCGGAATCGGTTATATAATTTAAACACGATTTTCCATACTTAAACTTGGGCTCTTCTCAGCTTCTTCTTGTTCTTCCTCTTCTTCTTCTTCTTCTAATTCTTCTTCTACTTCTTCTTCTGTGCTTCTCAATAACAAGTCCAAGTGCAAACAGCCCGCAGTCGATTTGGCAATCAGTCGGAAAGTCGAAGCCAAGTTGGAAGCTCCAACGAGGCAGACTCCATCCAAATTGGCCAAAAGTCAGGGCCATTTGTGTCTGCGGCTGCCTCTGCCACCGCGGCTGTGGCTGTAGCTGTGGCTGTGGCTGCGGCTGCGACTGAGGCAGCTTCTGTTTCTGTGTTTCTGTGTTTTTCTGCTCCTATGCTTCACCCCTTCACCACGCTCCGCCCCTCTGCTCCTCCGCTCGCGTTTTGTAGAACTTTTGTAATTGGCATGTAACAAGCGTCAATCATCCGCGCGTTGCCCATACGCACAGTGGGCCACAGATGTGGAAAACAACTTCTTTCGCTTTGTGCCGTTTGCTTGTTTCTCCGTCTCGAGTCCAATGTTGGTTTTAAATTTTCTGTTGATTATGGTTTTCCCTGACGGTCAAGTGCATCGTGCAGTAATCAAAAGTTGTTAAAGTCTTTTTTTTTTACACTTTTTGCGGCTTGGCTTCTCGGGCAGCCGAGCTTCTTTCTTTCTTCTCTTTGTTTTTGAAGTCTCATTTCTGTTTCCCGTTTTCTTTTTAATTTTTTCTTTTTTCCTCTTTCTTGTTTCTTCGTTTATTTTGATTTTTGGTTTTCGGTTTTCGGTTTTTGATTTTTAGTTTTTAGTTTTTGATTTTGGATTTTGGCTGTGGTCGAGAAATGGGGAAACAGTTGCTCCGAAGGTTGTTGCTGTGAGGCAATAAAAATGCTGCGCTGTTCACTTTTTGAATGAAAAGGTGAATGCCAAGCAAAAAATAGCAACAATTGCAACAATAACAACAACATAAACAACACTTTTAACAGTTACAACAACAACAAACAAAACTAGAAAATTTCCTGAAGATTTTCCCCGATCGAAAGAACAACCCAAATGCCTCACATCTTCCCGCCCCTAAGAGTTTGATGTTCGGTGAATTTTTATGGCTTGGAAGCAATGAATCACCCACTGGTTCTCAATATTAGAGATTTCCCCTAAATCAAATTTATATATATATAAATATATATCTCAACTTAACCCATCAAGCAGAATTTGCATCTGAATCCTGTCCAGATTTTAGAACATTTTACATAACCTGCCAATCATAAGGGAAGTTCTTTTGGAAGAGGAAAATAAAGCCCAACGAATATAAATAATAATTAGTATATATATCCTATATGTATATCCGATTTATCCCTTCGGCTAAAAGCGTCTGGACTTACATTGAATTTCCCTATACGAGGATGCATTATCATCCATCCAACGCTGGGCACTTGGCTGAGAATCAGAATCAGAATCAAAAGGCATCATAAATGTCATCCGTTTAACCTACAAGTGACCCCGCCCCCCCTGGCCACACCCACATTCGCACCTATGCCCGACCTCCTGGAGGGCAGACAAAGAACTAATATTATTGACCAGATTACCCATCGCTAAACAAAGGGATTCACAGCAACCGTACAAGCGAGACTGAACCCTCGGCTGCCCCCGCGGTGCCCACTTCCCCGTTACCAAACACCCCGCCCACGCTGCCCACGCTGCCCACGCTGCCCACACTGGCACACTGGCACACCCCCTTTTTGAAGTAGTCGCCATCCAGTTCCTTCCCACCAGAAGCAGACGAAACCGTAACAATTACAAGTCTGCTGATTTTGCGTGAATGAGGAGCTCGAAAATAAGTTTGACAAACGTCGTTGCCATCGCAATAGAGTGGCGGAGCGAGGGGGAGGAGGAGGGGCGGGGATCCGAGCTCCGGCTTCGCATCAGTCTGCAGGTTAGTCAGTCAGGCGATGGCGTTCGAGTTAGTCGAGCGGTGGATGAGGCAATTGGGAGCATCGGGAGCATCGGGAACGTCAAGAGCGTCGACTTTGTCGGGGGCAGTCGAAGCGATGGGCGGTGAGTGGCGGGCGGCGGGCGGCGAACGGTGGCGGGGGCGGCAAAGTAACTGCTTCGGGGTTTGGGTGTATGGCGCGTGTATTAGATGATATGAGGTCATTCACTGCTGTTTACTCCGAAAATGTTGTCTCGCCGTTGTCGTTGTTGTTTCTGGTGATGATGCGACGATTCGCATCATATTCCGGGTAGGGGAACGAGGGGAACGAGGCTGGCGGCGGGACGTAAGCAGCACCCGAACCATCAAAGCGGCCACCAGTAAAGCGATACATTTCCGACACTTCCTAACCATCGTCCGTTCGTCTGGGACTGAGACGTCGCCAATGTGGCAGCAACAGCAACAGCAACAGCACCAGCGTCACCGACAGCGACAGCGACAGAAAGAGCCACAGAAACAACAGTAATAGCGACTGCGACTGCGACAGCAACAGGAACAGGAGCAGGAGATGTGGATTTGCAGTCCTCATCGTCGGTATCGTCGTCGCCGCCGCCGCCGTCGTCGTCGTCGTCGTCGTCTGTTCAATGACTTTTGTTAAAACATGAAACATGAATCGACTACACAAGCCTAACCCCTAGCGCCCCCCTTCTGTTACCCTATACCCAAATCCCCAGTCGGAGACCCAGAACCAGAACCAGAACAAGAACCAAAGCCAGAGTCAGAGTCAGAGTCAGAGTCGGTCCCGGTTCCACTTCCAACTTCAGCCCAGCCCCAAAGCAGAGCCACCTAATGCGCTTCCTCTTCAAAATTCCTTTACGGGTCTCGCTGTCTGTGTCCCGCTCTCTTCACGCACACCCAGACAGGCACACACACACACGCTCTCACTCTCTCTAGCCTTCTTTGTTATTGCCAAAGGAGCCGTCTGTGATCCCCTGCCACCATACCCCCCTCGACAAAGTGCCAGTTGTCGGTACATTGGACTCATTTCGAACTCATACCACCTTACCAAAAGTATGTCTGTGTCGCCTTCGACGCCGCTGCCGCTGCCGATGCCGATGCCGATGCCGATGCCGATGCCGATGCCGCCGTCGTCTTCGTCGTTATCGTCGTCGTCTTCGTCGCCTCATTAAAGTTCTCCCCACGGCTTCCCCCACCCCACCCCACCTGTCCCCCTGCTCCATCGCCCCCTCACTACATGCACCACATCACGAAGCGCCAAACTCTTCCTTCTGTTCCATCTTCTATTGCTCTTGTTCTGCTTCCTTTATTTGCAATATTCAGGCACACATGATGAGCCGTGGCATGTATGCGTACGTATGTATGTGAGTCGGCCACGTACAAACATACAAGAGAGAATCTAACACATACACACGGACAGGCCAACACACACACACACGCACACACACACACACACAGCTGCATTCGCCAAGTAAATGGAAAGGCCTCCAACAACTAAACAAACGGAAAGTGAAAATTTGCTCTACTGCCATCGTCAAACGGTGACGGCGGCAGAGAGCACTTTTGCTCTCTCTCGCGCGCACACACAAGCTGACAAGTACACGCACACATAGGCGCACACACACACACACACACACATACACTTGCATTGAGTCATAACCGTGCCGATTGCACGACGATTGCAGCAGCGACGTCGGCATCGCCACCTCCTGCTCACTTGTCGTTTGCTCTCACACACACACACACACACACACACACACAGAGATACGACTTCTCTTGCTATTGCTTTAGCTGCTCCCCCATGATCGCACAGCCCTTTTGACTTGGCCTGACCCATTTGGGGCCCAGATAGCTGCAATTGCTAGCCACTTGCTCCACTGAGGCAAACGCACTGGGTCTGGGTCGCCGCAGCTATTAGAGGAGAGCGGATATATCCCCAACACATGGGCATGTGCTTTCCTATGTACATATACATATATGTATATACATATACATATATACATTATGTATATAAGTGCTCTTGGTTGCATGAACGATCTGGCCTGTGGATCGATCAGGCCAACAAGGAAATGTAAGGCTTGCAATATAAACGAGGCGTAGGCTATAGATAATATTGCGAGACTCTGCCAGAGAGATAGGGAGCAAGAGAGAGGGAACGAGAGTGAGAGTGAGAACGAGAACGAGAACGAGCACGGGAGTGGAAGCGAGAGAGATACAGAAAGAAGAGAGATTAATAACAATTTTAATAACAATGGAAAACTGACAAAAAAAGAACTTTTGGAAATCAATTAAAGCCGGATCTCTATATGTGTGTATGTGTATGTGTAGATGTATGTATAACGATCACATTACGATTACATTTCCTAGTATCAATTAGTATACTGAAGAATACTACGAACGCTTTCCATAAGGTTATTCCCTACACTGAACTCTGATAATCTTTTCGAAAAACCCCAAATTTCTAAATTATTATTTCATCTTTACGATTGACGTGCTTTATGACATTATAAGACTTTTAGGTTATAAAGAATCCATATTTATTATAAAGACATATAAATGATTACTACTCACATAACGGTCACTTCGGATCAGGGGGGCACACTATCTTCTGGTATTATTTTAAATGCGGTGTGAAAATACACTCATTTGCATGTTTATGTTCAAAAGTAATTGCTTTACATGTGTGTACATATGTATGTACGTATGTATGCATGTATGTGTGCTTGTTCGTATATTCAAGAAGATGTACGATCATGCATACGCAGAGCTGTTCAAATTGAGTTAATGCTTTCGAATCTGCACCACTGTGCCGGTTGCCTATGCTACTCAATGTCCCCCGAGGAGAAATGCAATGCAAATGCGCATGTGGCACATAACCCCCGCGCCCAGCATTCACAACCAAGCAAGCAAACAAACAAACACACACACACACACAAGCACAGACACAGCCATAGACACAGACACAGACACAGAGACACACGGACATGTACTCGCATTTGCAAACAGACTCAGCTGCAACAGTAATACAGATATGTATTACATACCTACATACCTACATTCACAAATACATACACACGCACAGACACACATACGTACATTCATACACAAACAGAAGCAGCAACAGCAACACCAACAGCAACAGCAACAGCAGCAGTAGAGAGCGCGTCAAACATTTGCTCTCGGAACTTAAAACTGTTACGTTTGCTTGCCATTTTGGCGCGCTCGCGACGCAACTGCGACGCCGACATCGTTTTCGCAATAGCAGTCCCAACAACATTTTGTGGCTCGCGCTCTTTCAGTTGGCGCGAGCCGAGCAAGCGAGCCCCATTCAGTCGCCGTCGCAGTCGCTTGCTCATTTATCTGTTGTTGTTGGTTATTTTTTTTGTTTTTGTTTTATTCGCTTTTTGCCTTCCCACCTGTCTCTCTTGTTGGCGTGTTCATGTGTGTGGATGTGCCTGTGCCTGTGCCTGTGCCTGTGACTGTCACTATGGCTGTGCTCATGCCAGTGTGCGTGTATATATGTGCGTGTCTGTTTTAGTGAGTGGGGCGCGCGCGCGCTTTGCCAGAAGCGTCGACGTCGGCATCGACATCGACATCGGCATCGGCATCGACATCGTCATCGCCAGCGACATCGCACGCTGCAGTCGCGTCGCAGTCGCCGCCTGCAACGTTTGTTTGCGCCTAATAAACACTCGTCAGTGCTTTTTGTGCTGACTTTAGATTTTAGTTTTGCTGATACCGTAAGAGATAAATGACGTGCCGCGGCTGACAGCAAGACGAAACGAGGCAAAACACATAACAACAAAAGCAACAGCAACAGCAACAACAACAACAACAACTAATAACGACAACTGTAACAAATTATAAAAAAAAAAAAACGCAAGCAAATTCGTTGCCGATTTTTTTTTTCCGCATACGCATACGCATTTGCGGTGCCCACAAAAATGTGTCTAAGTGCAGGCGTCGCCGGCAAACAAATCTTCAGAATAAGTGAAAAATTACCTCAATGTAACATGTGCAACGTGCAGAGCGTGTAGAGCGTTTAGAGCGTGTAGAGTGTGTAATTTATAGAAACTGTTAAAATGATAATGGTGCAACATTTAGTGGCTGCCACCGCGCACAATTTCGCGGCGGCGGCTTTAGCCAACGTCTCCTCATCGTCCAGCTCCAGCTCCAGTTCCAGCTCGAGCTCTAGCTCCAGTTTAAGCTCCTCATCATTGTTGTCGCTGTCATCTACCTGCTCCACATCGTCAGCGTCTGTCTCGGGCTCGGCATCGGCCTCACCGGCCGCCTCGCCCACAGTTGTTGCCTGTGCCACGCCCACGCCAGTGGCATCCCCAATAGCGCCCAATACGCCCACATCACCAGCGCCGACACTTGCAGCAGCCAAAGATACGCAGCTCGAGAGCGAGTCGGAGTCACCAGAAGAAGCAACAGAAGCAACAGAAGCAGCAGAAGCAACAGAAGCAACAGTAGCAGCAACAAAATTAGCAACAACGACAACTGCAACATCAAGTGCAACAGCAGCAACAGCGGCAGCAGCAGCAGCAACTATTGAAGGTGCCATAGATGAAACGAAGTCAGAGCAACAAAGTCCCAGACTTGCGGAGAGTTCAGAGGCAGTTAAGACCTCCGCCAGCGACACAGAACGCGAACGGGAACGGGAGCGGGAACGGGAGCGAGACAGAGACCGAGAACGAGAACAGGAGCAGAATCGGGATCGAGATCGGGATCGGGAGATTGAGACGCAGCGGGAGAAAGAGCTAGCAGCAAAAACTGTAATTGATAAGGAGGAAGTGCAGGAGGAGGATGCCGAGAGCATTGCAACAGATTGCCGCGAGTTCAAAGTGCTCTACAATCACCTGAGGCAACAGCAGCAGCAACAACAGCAACAACAACAACAACAGCATCAATCCGAGCCAGACAAAACCCGTACCACCCTCGATGATGTATCCAAGATACTTTGGGAGCGCAAGCAGCAGCTGCAGCGAGGCAGTGTCATCACCAGCAGCAACGAGCTGCAGGTACAGCAGCAGCAACAGCAGCAGCAACAACAACAGCAGCAACAACAGCAGCAACAGCAGCAACAGCAACAACAGCAACATCACCATCAGCAGCAGCAACAACAACAGCAACAAATGAGCGACATTGAGGACGAGGAGACGCTCGAGGAGGACGCTGATGCGGATATCGAGGCAGATGCCGACGATGACGAGTTGCTTGAGCTGCAGTACCAAATTGGCTATGACTCACCGCTGGACCTGTCGCTGAGCAGCGCCACATCGGCGGCGAATGCAGCAGCGGCTGCGAACGGATCAGTTCCAAGCAACAGAAGACGCGGACGCACTTACTCCGGCACCGAGTCCGACGACGAGGACGCAACGCAGTGTGACCGGACGAGGATGCGCCTGAAGCCGGCCGAGCGTTCGGCGGCCTACAAGAAGAGCTTGATGAAGCGCTACTGTAAGTGCCACACGGGGTTGCAAATTGGGATAGTGGGGCAGTCGGAATACGAGTATTCCCTGTATTTACTGTACTCACATCTAAGCGAATGCATGAATAACGAGATGCAAAATGATCGCAGAGAAAACAGAAAATTCTCAAGGAAGAAAGTGTCCTTGTTTCCAAGTTCAAGGGACCTTTACCTTTTAATTAATTTCAAATTTATAAAAACGCACAGCCAACAAAATTGATAAAAGTTCCTTAGGGGGAAATGCTTTCTATTACACATATATATGACGAGAGTCCTCGATTAACCTAACCTTTGAAATCAATTTCCAACATTAGAAAACCCCCAATTCCAACACGCTCATCATGCCCCATTGAAGCTCCCTAAGGTCAAAGGGTATACTAATGACCCAAGCCAACTTGTTGTAAACTTCTAGGATTTCTTCTCGCAGTCTAAGGGCGTACGCCCCAGTACACACCCAACCGAAGCACCCACGACCTAGTCAAATAAGATGACTGAGCGCACACACACACACACATATATATATGTATATATGTATACATTGGTTCATCCCCATACTTCTGGTGTGCCACTGCTCTTAACTGACATTTTGGTGCAACTTTGTTTAATGCTCCAAATCCATTTGGGTTCTTCTTTGTATCTAACACAAAAATTGTGAAATGTCAATTTGGCAACAATAACAACAGCAGCAGCAACAGCAACAGCAGCAGCAGCAGCAACAATAACTCGCAGACGTAGACGAACTACAACAATAAGAAATTAATAGCAAAATAAAAATACGCTCCCGCAGCCAAACACAGCCAAAGAGCCAAACAAAAAACAAAGACGTCCAAACGCAAAATAAACATTATTTAAAATAGCGCAATTTCCGCTGACGAAGACGACGGCAACGACTCTGCTACTACTGCGAACGTCGCTGCCAGCGTTGTCTGTGCAAAGAGTAGCAATACAAGCGACGGCGGCAGCACCAGCACCAGCACCAGCACCAGCACCAGCAACAGCAACAGCAGCGACGGCAGCTTCGTAACAGTTTCCTAACCCACCTCAACAATTTTATTGATTACTTTAGGCGGCAAACGCACAGCAACTACAACGCCAGCAAACGGCAAACGGCAAACGGCAAACGGCAATCGGCAAACAGAGCCATGTGAGAGCGAGAGAGCATGCTAATGTGCGGCGAGGAGCTTTCTAGTTGAGCGGCAGCGACGCTCAACTATCAAATGCTCTCTTTGACTTTGCTGTGCTTTGCTTTGTGTTGCTTTTCGCACTGCATTTTGCTGTCTGTGCCTGTATGTGTGCGATGTGTGTGAGTCTGTGTCTGTGTCTGTGTCTGTGTATGTAATTCTATGTGAATATCGTAAATTGTAATGTTGTCTCTGTGGTAGTTTGTGTGAAATAGTTTCTCAGTCAGTTGAGCGCTGTCGTTGTAGTGGTTGCTGCCGCTGCCGCTGCCTCTGCTGCTGCTGCTGCTGCTGTGACTGTGGCTGCAAACTGCCAAGGCGCCAACTGCCAGCTGCCAACTGGGGGACTTTACTGCGTGTATAACGTATCTGTATATATATATATATAATATATAAATATATATATATTATTTTATATATCTATATAAATGTGTATGGACACTGGCACTTGTTACATATGTATGTATGTGTGTACGAATGTGTGCAAGCAACTTGCGACTAGGTAACCCTTCGCATAAGCAACCCAACAACTTGTTTCCTCCATTTGACTTTTGCAAGCGGCTCGTTGCCTTTGCTCCGATTTGGCTAAAGGGAATCTCAAGATAAATGCGAAAGTCTCTAGATGGTACCAACAAGGAACACACACACACACACACACACACACATACACACACACACACAAAAACTCATATATAAAGCCACAAAGAGAACAATAAACATACATACCCAGACTCACACACACACACATACACACACATACATACACACACACACACAATCACATTTGCAAAAGGGCGTCAGGTATTTGAATTTTTTGTATTAGCGGAAATGCGCGTCGCTCGCAGCTCTGCAAAGTGGGCGTCACGTATAGCAAACGAATGAAGGGGCCGAAGCTCAGTTGAGGGCACCTCGGGGCAGAGGCAGGGCACGGCATAGATGGGGCTAGGGATAGAGGGAATGATTGAGAATGCGGGAGTCGGTTTATTGAACACATGGCAATGACAGATTTATGCAGTTTCCAGCTACTTGCCAGCTGCAAGTGACTTTTGGCAGGAAGAACCACACACACATACACACACACACTTATATGTATACACCTTATTTACTATATATGTTATATATGTATATACTCCCCCCAATGTATGTATTATCTATTGGTATATAGAGCTAAGAAGGGAACTCAATGCACTTACCTCTTGTCCAATGCCCAAACGTCTCCGGTTTATTTCGATGTGTAGAGTTTCCTTAAAGCAAACAGGAGAAAAGGAAAAGTTGGTTAGTTTTCAAAGTTGTAAGGTTGTTTATGGTGCACAAAGAGGATATAAGTATTTGAGCTCCTTCTCCTCGCCCTCCCCTCAGACAGAGATTCTCGGTTTATTTTTATAAACGGGGCGGATTTTAGGATGTGATTCGCAGGCAGAATTAAGCCGCAATCACCCGCAGAATTTTTGAAGTGCTGGTCCCGTTATCCAAAAAGCAAGTACCAAATGCCTAAGTATTGATATCAGCGTTCAAATGTAACGCGGCCAAAGCGGAGCCGTGACCTCTCGCTGCCCGCTGCAAGGGGCAGCATTAACGGCGCGAGTGTCATGCAAATTCCTTCAACATTTCCCCCAGTTCTTGAGAGCCCTGCCATAAGTCATACCCCGTAGGTTACCAAATGAAAGGGTATACCGGCTGACGGGCAGACAGACATCAGTGAGGATAATGAGATCAGAAGTGCTGTGTACAGTTGCTTGATGTGTTCCCTTACGGCGGGAATAGCAGGCAGGTCCTCATCTGGCAGTCCCCTACAGGGTATCAGCATCGTCGATCAGCCTTGGCTCTGCTCTTCGTTCTTGTGTTTGTTGTTGTTTTGTTGTTTTGTTGTTTTGTTATTTTGTTGCTGGTACACAGAATGGTAGAAATGTACACATACTTGTGCCAGTATGAGTGTGTGTGCACACGTACACAGGTACGCACACACACACACACACACACACACACAGATACGTTTCCACATTTCCCTCTTACAACATGCAATCATTTTTATTTTAACCTTTTTCCTACACGACTTCATTTCGCTTTTCGCTTTTCGCTTTTCGTTTCGTTCGTTTCATTTTGTTTTGTTTTGTTTTTAATTTTGATTTTGTTTTACCTTCAACCTTTTGGGGTTTCAACCACAATACCGCGCCCGCTTCCGCTCCCGTTCCCATTCCGCCGCCCACACCTACACACACACACACACACACACACTTACAGCGAGTCAACTTTCAATTGCGACATGAGGTGAAGAGCGCAACGAGCTTACAAGCTTGTTACGCTCTCTTTCTCTATCGCGCTCTCTCTCTCTCTCACTCTCTCGCTCTCTCTCGCTCGGTCTCTCTCCCTCTGACGGTGACGGTTTGCGTGGCTCTCTCTGTTCATAGTTGTTCCTATCTCCGTCTATCTTATGCTCCCTTTACATGTCAAACCAGCCCAGCTTCAGCCGCTGTAAACGTGCGTGTGTGTAAGTGTGTAAGATTTGTATGCCAATCTGTGTGTGCCTGTGTGTGTGTGTGTGAGTGTGTGTGACTCGCTGTGGGAAATAGTGGAAAAGAGCGACAACGTCGTCTACGTTGTTTTCCTTAACTCACCCCACAGTCACTCACCGCCACCCGAAACCCGCCACCCGCCACCCGTCACCCACCACCCGCCACCCGTTCCCCATCCCACAAGCCCAGCAACAGCCGAGCGGCCAGCGCGCCACCCCACGAGCCGCACAACGAGGTCTGTTGCTTTGAGGCCTAACGCAAAACATTTTGAGGTAGGTTGGGAATAGATTGGCAACAACTGAGCACACACACACACACACACACACCAATAGAGAGGGAAAAGAGGTAATGACAGAGAGTGAGAGAGGGAGAGAGAGAGGCGGTGAGGGAGACGAACGGAGGGGCAGGAGGCAGAGCTGTCGCGCGGAAAAACTTAAATTTCTCGTTTCAGCGCAAGAAATTAGCAAATCATTTTCTTTAGTTTAACCCAAATACGTTTGAGTTTTAGAATTATGTAAGCTCCATGTCTCGATTTCAGTATCTATATACATATGTATTCATATGATATATATACACATATACACATATATATATATATGTACATATGTGTGTGTGTGTGTGTGCGTGTGTAAGTTTTGTAAGCGCATTTAATTGCCAGACGCAGTTCTCTACTTTTGCCCACTCGGGGGGCCTTTGGGTCGGTTCGCCTTATCTGTCCATTGATTGCAGTCCGATAATTGATAATAAACATGAGGAAGAGACAAAGAGGGAGATAGCTGAAAGATAGAAAGGAGAGTGGAGAGAGGGGGGGCGGGAAAGAGGAGGGAAGAGTGAACGAGTGTGCGAGTTGACTAAAGAGAATTGGGATTATGTCACACACACACACACACACTCACTCACTCACTCACTTCAACACACACACACAGACACACACACACACACACACACATGTAGATAGAAACTGTCGCAATATAATTACAAAATCTGATTGGAAAAATTAGCTAATCAGTTAACGTTACCTTTTCGAACGTGAAAGGCACATGTAGGGATCTAGGTTATAAGTTTAAAGTCTACCACAAAAAGAAAAGCACATAAAAAGCAAGAGAGGAAGAGAGGAAGAGAGAGAGAGAGGGATTGGAATGTCTTTGATGATAGAAAAGATATTAAAAGATTGACAATCTCTGCACCTGTTCGAAGGAAAGAACGCTCTGTTCTCCAAGCTACCCACAGTTCTATTAGCGCTTGTAATATTAATATATAGACTCGTGATCGACACACACACGAGCACGCACACGCACACACACACATGTATCGGTTGATAATGTTCTTTCCAGAGAAAGTGGCAATTATGATCGGCCTGTGAAAATTGGCAGCAGATCAAATGATGGCGGTTCAGATCAGTTATGTAACGAATCATGCAAGGTCTTCATCAGGTTGATCTTTCTTAACGGACAGATCATTACATATACACTCACGCACGCACACGCACACGCACACATAGAAATCTTAATATGAATGAACGTGCATCTATATAATTGCACTCTTCATTAATGGGCAAGAAAAAGGCAATTATTATGCAATTATTATACAATAATTATCGCGCATTATAAGAATGCAGTTAGCACTTCTTTTCATAGGACGATCATTGATTTTTATAGGTCATTTACGACTTCTGTTCCTCACGGCAACTCGACTACGAAGCACCCTGTAAACCGTTGGTTGGGTCAGTTGCTTCTAAGTCAGAAGAGTCCCTGTGTTTACCTAAACTATTTAAATATTAATTTAATTAGCCAACTAAGAGAAGTCCTCATTAAAATACCCTGGAATCCCACCTCTGATCAGATCCTTGCCTATCATCCTTATGACTTTCGGGCTATATTCCAATCAGCAGGAAATCCAAATAGATAATTGAGTTTATACCCGCCACTGGCGTAGCACACTTTGCAGGGTATTCAAAATGATTCCGAAAACCTCGTAAAAAACGCAAAACACGCAAATAATTTATAAATTTTGTTACAAAATTTATTTTGTCAGTCAACAAATTGCGTTTTAAGTAAATGCGTCAATCTGCCCGTGAATACATACACTTAATATATACACATATACGTCTGCTTATATATATACAATATATATATATTATATATACAGTATGCATACATATAGCTGCATATGTGGGATTATCAAAAAAGAAAAAAATATATATATTTATATATAATAAAAAAATTATAAATACATAAAAAGTACTAAAAATTGAAAAAAAAATATTCCACCCATAAAGAACGATAAAAAGAAGATTGCATTGACTTTGAAACACCCTGTAGTTGGGCATACACGACTAGAAGATGAACAGCCGGATAAAATACAGAATTTGAATGCTTAAATAGGAAATTTAATATTCTTTCAAAGCATAAAACAGACATAAATATTTCATACTTGATGGATCATATGTGTATATTTATATATATACATCTATACACAGGGCATTAGAGAGAAAGTAGATCCCACAGGACGTATACTATACTCTTTAAGGAATGCACACGAGTATGGGAAGCAGTTCGTGTGTGTGTGTGTGTGTGTGTGTGTGTGTGTGTGTATTCTTTGCATGAAACCAGAATTTTCTACATCAAATAAGAAATGGCAACAAAAAGATGAAGAACAGAAAAAGCAGCAACAACAAAAACACAAAAACAACAACAACAACAACTCATATCATTTCTTAATGCGGAAATATTGACGAATAATTTTGTAGTCGCTGCTGCTTTATTTGTTGGTTATTGTTCATTTATTGTTGCTGCTCCTTTTTTTGTTTTAAGTATATGTGTCTTACTATGTCAGTGAGTGTCTGCATGTGTGTGTGTGTATTTGTTGGTGTGCCTGTATCAAAAAATAAAAACAGCGACAAAAGTAAACACACAAAAACTCAATACAGCTGCACCTAATGAGAAATTGTGCTTTATATAAATATACATGTGTGTACGGATACACTAACACACAGACACACACACTACATACACGTGTGCATTTGTGTGTGTTGTGTAGCTTAAACAAGCAATAAGAATCGTATCCATGTCTCGGTCGGCATATGTATGAGTCTGGCACTTGTCTGCATGTGTGTGCGTTATCCGCGAGACCTTGAACTTGAGACTGAATTTCCAAAAAGCGCACAAGCACACACACGCACGCATACACAGAGATACTAAAGGCAAACAAATGCGCCCCGCGTCGCGTCGGCGTCGGCGACGACTCACAAACTCACAAACACAAGAACAAAAGGCACAACAAAAATGGCAACAGCAACAACGACGACAACGACGACGGCGATGACGACGACGACGACAGACTACAGCGGCTTTTATTCTTTACACCAATACATACACAGTGTGAAAGACTCACAAACACACACTTCCAACAGAGGCATGAAAGCCAAAATAAACCAGCCAAAGCAGCGAGAGTAGCAACAACAACAATTGCACACAGAACAGGAATTTAGGAAGAGAGTGAGGTAGAGTGCCAAAGGAGGAGAGTAAGAGAGCTTAGCACATGTGGAGAGCGCCAGTCGAAACTGGGAACGGAAAGTGGGAATGAACTGGGAACTGAGTTCGCTGACGGAAGCAGTTCATGATGGGAATGCGGGAATTGGGGGATTTAGGGGAATCGGGGAAATCGGGGAGATCGGGGAAATGACGGGAATTGGGGGATATGCGGGAAGAATGAAAGACAGGCATATGAATGTACGAGTATGGCTATATACTTATTTATGTATGTATATAAATATATATGTATATGACATATACAATAGCCAAACAAACACATAAATTATAATATTTAAATATAGAACTTTTGAGTTGTTGTCGTCGCCGTTGTCGTTGCTTTCTTTTGTCTGTGTTTCTGTTATTCGCATATTACTTTTGGTTAATCGGTCGTCAGCGTCGCAGTTTTTGTTCTTTTTGTTATTGTTGTTTTTGCTACAGTCAAATTGAAATTGCTTTCGCCACACACATATACAAACACACGCACATGCACACTCCAAACCACACACACACACACACATAGGAATGCACATAAATTTTTGGCTGTTGTTATTATCGTTAGCTCCGTTTTGGCAGTGCAATAAAGTACATTATTATCTATATACATATTTATATTATATGCACACACACACACACATGCATATATGTAAATATATATAATTCCGGATAATCGCATTGCCAAAACAAATGCCTTTATAGAGATTGTGAGTGTTAATTGGAGGGCTGAGGAGAAAAGTTCACTTCGAACGGATAACAGGGCATGTGGAACTCCGCATATATGCATATATACACACAAACACACACACACACAACACACACACAGACATATATAACATTATTCTTATCGTTTCTACTTCACATCCTATGTACCCAAAATATTCCATATATACCATACAATAGACCAGAAGACCTACCGTTAGTTCCCAATGCCAGTTCCGGCTTTTATATGACTTGAATTTGCCGTTTAATTTATAAACTCGAGTTCCTAATCTTCGTTCTAACGGAAGTTCTATAGTTAGGTTCTGTTTTGTTTTGTTCTGTTTTGTTTTGTTTTGTTTTGTTTTGCTTTGTTTTGCATTTACTTTTGTTTTATGCTTCTGTTTCTGTTTGTTATTGACTAATTAGAATGAGAGAAGAAGTTATTTTTGGTCCTACAATTGTGATCCCTCATTGCAAATTACCATATAAACAATAGCAATCATTTCAATCTTCGGATCTTCAAAGTAAATACACCCATACTCATTCCCATTCCCAAACCCATTCCCATTCCCATTCCCAAACCCAATTCAAATGCCAATACCCATCGAGAATGCATTATATCACGCGGGACCGTTAAGACAATTAAATAATCGGGTAGGAAATGGTTCCGTCCCATTATCATTATTATAATATCCTGTTCGACTATACATGTTCATATATTTAAATAAATATCTTTATGGGCACACACACACATGTACATGTATATACTATATATTCATGTGAATCGCGAAAAGAAATGATTCATGTTCGCAGAGAAGTCGTCGCGTTTGGGAACAAATTTGAAAACTTTACTTTATGGCTTATATTTTTAGGGTGGCAAAGAGATACATTTCGCCATCTCGAAGCTCCGTTAAAATTATAATAATAATAATTTCCGCTTAAATCGGTGATTTCAGTTGATTTCTTCAGCTAAAAGTCACCCACACAAAAGAAATTGTATTCGATTTTTTTTCTCTTTTTTTTCTTTTTTTTTTTTGTTTACTTTTGACCGCCCACAAAACAAAGTTAAGTACAAAATAGGCCAATAACCAAATGACACAGCAGCAAACACGTCACACACACACACGCACACGCACTACTATTGAGCAGGTGTTGTTGTTATTGTTGTAATTGAAAGACAGCAACAAAGGCACAACGAACTATCGGAAATAACTCGCAGCTGTAAACAAAATACGCATAAAGTACACAAGGGGCAGAGGGGCAGAGGGGCAGAGGGGCAGAGGGGCAGAGGGGCAGGCTCGCAATGGTGGACGACTGCGAAATACCCTGTCTTTCAGCGGCGAAGTGAAGCGCCTACGAAGCTTCGTAACGGGAATTCATTTTACGACACAAATGTACAGTTCATTCCCAGAACTACGGGCACTCTTCTGGACGGGGGGATCCACACTTGCTGAGCTCGCGAGACATGAGCGATGACTAAGGCTCTTCCCAAGTATAGGGCTTACCTTCGTGTGTGTTGGCACTCGGGTAGATACCCGCACTCTATGCACAACAGACACCGCACTAATCAACAACAACAGCAACAGCAACAACAACAACAACAACAACAACAACAACAACAACAACAGCAACAACATTACCTACATTGACCTACTATTCGCAAATGCTGCGGCACCATTGTGACTGTGAATTGCGAGTTGTGAGTTGTGACTGTGAGTTGTGGATTGTGGATTGTGGATTGTGGATAGTGGATCGTGGCTTGTGGATGGTGAATTGTGATGTAACTGTCCCAAAACGCCGCGCACATATCAACGAGGCAGTTCAAGTCCAAAATTGGGCAGGGAAATACATAATGCCAATAGGCCAAACGGCAGACAGCAGACACACATAAACAAATTTACCGTTAATTGCACACACGCACACACGCAGTTACAATCAAAAACATCTACACACACGCACACACACACACACGCACACATTCCGTACCTTTAGGCATGTTGGCCAATTTTGTTTTCTCATAATCTTTGAAATTGTTGCTTTTTATTTTATTTTTATTTTATTTTTAATTTTGTTTTTATTTGTGTGTTTGTTTTTGTTTTTGTTTTTGCTTTTGTTTTCGTATTTTTACACTTTTAATAGACCGCATTTTTAGAGGTCAGCGCACATTTGGTGCACCATTGCAATGCGCCAAATGCTTAAAATGTGTAAATTGCTACATTTTTACCAGGCACTGGGTCACTCTTTTTTGTGAACGAGTCACTCCTTTGCATGTGCAACATGCGTATGCGTGATTATTAATCATACGCAGCGTTGCACCAGCACACGCCGCCCTTTCCTTCTTTAAAGGATGTACCTCCCACCTGGGGGCGTGGCATGAAAAGCTTTAAGCTACCAATGCCCAATAGACGTGTGAATCGATTAACTAAATTCTGCATATTCTGAAATTACGTATACGCATTGTGTAACGCGCACATTACGCATACGCCTCGGCTGCCGAACGGAGGGAAAAATAAAACAAAAACATTCTAAACCCGTCAGCCACGTGAGCTGATGCCCAGCAACCCAACACTCCCCTGACCCGCCTGACCCCCCCGATCCACCACCCACCACCCACTTAACCACAAAAATAAAATACGCAAGATATTTTTCAGTTGTATTGACAGGCGTTTCCGGCAGCCAATTTAAGATTAAAGTCGAGCAAACGGACAAGAATTTAAAAACTGAAAATTCGGGCGAAAAAATTCTTGTTTTTGCTTTTGCTTCGAATGTTTATAGTTTCCGTCAAAAGGAATATAAAAGTCGCATTTTCTAAGCCAAAAGTGCATATGTGTGCGTGCGTGTGTTCAATATAGGCTTCAATTGCAATCCGCTATCGAGTGGCGGAAAGAGGGACCGGGGACAGGGGATAAGGGACGAGGTACGAGGTACGATATATGGGGAAGGAAGAGCTAGGGAGAAGGAGAGGCAAAATATTGCAGGCCACAGCTGATGTTGCTGTCTGCCCGCAATTTCCGTCACGAGTTGGCCAGCACACCCACAGGGACACTCAAACACACACACACAAACATACAAGCATACAAACACACACACACACACACAGGGGCAGACAGACACAGAGACTCGCTGAGAGTCAGAGACATGCAAACAGATCGATCGATCGAATGACTTGTTTTATAGGTAAACACGCTCCTCACATACTGACATTCATATGCCATATTTTTATTTTTATAAATACATTTGTTTAAGTGTGTGTTCATTTTACACGCTTCTCATTCACCCACAACAAGCGAATGGACAAAACGAGCGGCAATCAAAACGAGAAGAGGCAACGTATTGTCTGTAAAATTGTGTACGAACGTGTCTACACACAAATCTACAAACGTATTTAAAAAGCTGTAAAAAAAACAAAAAAAAAAAAAAGAAAAATGCGCGCACACACACACACACACAGGCGTCGAGCGTACAACATGCAATAATGCAGCCAGCAAAGCATAAATTGTAAACTCGTCGCCGTTGCCAGCAACTGAAACAGCAAAAGCAACACCAACACCAACAGCAACAGCAACAACAGCGCCGTCAAGCCTTGACCTGATTTCTCTTCCTCTCTTGCTGCCAATTGTATGAATGTGTGTGTGTGTGTGCACGTACATGTTTCTGTGGTTGTATGTGCATGCAAGCTTTATTGCTGTTGTTGGTCTTGCTTTACAACTCGCCATGTGCACTGCAGTTGTGCGAGCGAGACAACTGTATGCGTATGCCAATTGCATTGGTAGTCGCTTTGCGTTTGTGTACCCGTCGTCTCTGTGCCTGTGCCTGTGAATGTGTCCGTGTCTGTGTCAGTGTCTGTGTCGATGTATGTGAACAGCTTGACATTCAATGCAATTTTGTTTTCTTCTGCTTCGTCTTCCACTCGCCGCTCGCCGCTCGCCTCTCCGCCTGCTGCTTCTTTTACTTTGATAAACATGCAGCAGCAGCGGCCACAGCCACAGCCGTAGCCGCAGCCGCAGCCGCAACGTTTCGCATAAAATAAGTGAAAATGCACTTTTACTTTTCAACAGCAACAACAACAACAATTATAGCAACAACAACAACAGCAGCAACAGCATCGGCATCGGCATCGGCAACGACAGCAAGAAGAATTGCAAAAAGCGAAGCGAAAAACAAAATCACAACTTGTGCATTTTTCTTGCGTTGCACCTCAGTGGCAACAATTACAATAACAACAATAATAATAATAATAGCAGCGGCAACAACAACAACAACAAATAACAACAACACGCAAAAGAAAGTGAGATGCAATTTTTTGTTTCACTTTTTTGTAGTTTTTGCGCTTGTTGCTCTTGCCCCTCTCCGCCCCACCGCCCCACCCCCCACACACAACCAACTTGGCATTTCTTTTGTCATTGCTTTTAACGGTTGTTGCTGTGTGTGAAGCTGTTGTTGCTTTGAGTTCATGGCTCGCCAAATTGGGGCATTTCAACTGTGTGTGTGTGTGTGTGTGCTTTGTTCACACATTTCTACCCTCTTGGCGACTTTTGCATGTCGCTCAACATGCCAACAACAACAACAACAACAGAAACAACAATTTTTGTAATTATGTTTGTTGCAAATTATTTAAGTGTTATTAGCTTTGAATTCCATGTGAGTTTAGACATTTTGACAGGTTTCGATTTCCCAAAGAGGGCGGCGCTCCAAAAGGCTATTTACGCTTGTTGTTGCTGTTGTTGTTGTTGTTGTGGCAGTTGCTATTGTTACTCTTGTGTTGAGGATGATGCGATAAAGTTATAATTTGTTGTTGTTGCCTTTTTTTTTTTTAATTGGGTCGCAATTTCGAGTGGCCCGAACGTCTGGTAAACTGAAAGGCTTTGAGGTGAAGTGGCGCTTCACCCAAAAGTGTGTGGTTCAGCTTCATGTGAATTAAAGGATATCGCTTATAGTAGGGAGTTGTGATAACGATTGAATGAATGATTGATTGAAGGACGAAATTGAAGTTGAAAAACAAAACTAAAGAATAAGCAGAAAGAGGAAAGAAGAAGAAATAATTTGTATTTACTTTCCCTTGCAGATACTGAAATTCCTATTGTGAAACAATCAACCAGTCCGTCACCTCACCAGCAGCAGCAGCAGCAGCAGCAGCAACAACAGCAGCACCAACAACACCAACAGCACCAACAACAGCAGCAACACCTTCAGCAAAGTCAGCAGCAGCAGCAACAATCCTTTGGAAGTGCAACAACTTTGCTGCACATCAAGACCGAGCAGAATGCACTTCTCAATCCGCTGCAGCAGAATCAGCAGCAGCAGCAGCAGCAACAGCACAGCCTCCAGAGCAACAACAATGCCCATCAACAGCAGCAGCAGCAACAGCAACAACCATTGGCCATACCCCATCGGCCACTGCTACACAATCTGCTCAGTGGCGGTGCAATCCACAATCCACATCACAGAAACTACACGACGGCCACAACAGGTGAGTAGAGAGTAAAAGGGCAGCCCTGCAGCAGCAGAGCCCCACCCAGCGCAGATGCAGCAGCAGGTTGCAGGCAAGGTGAACCACTGAACACGCCCTTTAGTTGGCACTTCTTCCACGTCCGCCACTTCGCCACTGCGCCGCTGTGCAACCGTTGCACCCTCTCCTGCAGCCGCAGTCCAGACACGCGTTGCTAATCTTGGGTCGTTCTCCTTGCACAGGTTCATTTCCGCCCAGTCCGGCGGATAGCGGTGTGTCCGACGTGGACAGTTCCAGTTCCGGTGGCCAGCCATGCGCCGACGAGTTAAAGGCGCGCCTGGGCATGCCCACGTCAGCGGCATCAACATCAGTCTCTGCAACAGCAGCAGCCGCTGCGGCAGCGGCCACCCACTCAGCAGCAGCGGCAGCCGCTGC
Organism: Zaprionus lineosus; assembly: GCA_035044505.1. NCBI lineage: Eukaryota > Metazoa > Arthropoda > Insecta > Diptera > Drosophilidae > Zaprionus > Zaprionus lineosus. The sequence continues at coordinate 1,484,667 of JAWNNX010000694.1, read as the reverse complement.
GGCGGCGGCAGCAGCAGCGCACCTGCACACGGGCACATTTCTGCATCCGAATTTATACCAGAATAATGCAGCAAATTCGTTGCGGAATATATGGAATCGCAGTGTTGGGGGTGAGTAGATAAACACATACATCTCTATATCTCTCCATACATACATACATATATGTATGTATGTCCATTAGAATGAATGTCTGTACATATCAAAACATATGCACAAAGTTCAGTAATCGAAAAATGACGGGCTAGCAAACAAAACTGCTTAGCTTACGTGCACACGTACGTAGATATGTACACACACACACACACACACACAAAACCAAACGAACAAACAAACACAGAGGCAAACGTACAAACATGCACACATGTACACGAGCTGGTATATAAGGACGCACACACACAGGCACAGCACAATCAATTGCAATAAGAATGTGTTGCATTTGCCACTTTTTATGCTTTTGCCTCGCTCAGTGTCTGTGTGAATCGTCGCTGTGTTAAATCTGTGGTCATCGACACATTGCCTTTGCGCAAATTGTGAAGGTCACAACGACAACGACAACGACAGCGACAGCGACAGCGACAGCAGGCAGAGCGCCAATGTGGCAATGCTTGACGCTTGGAGCGCGTCTCCCGTTTATTACTCTCTCAAACTGGCAATCTCTCTCTCTCTCGCTCTCGCTCTCTGCTGTTCGTCCGTCCCCCTCTCTTAGAGAGAACGCCAGCGCTAAACCCGACGCTATTGCAACAACGCGATGGTAACGACACGAGCGATAACGAACGAAAGCGTGCGTTGCTCGTACGCTCTCGCTCTCACTCTCACACTTGCTTCCCATCTCTCTCTCACTTGCAGTTGTGTTGGTGAGCAGCAACAACTTTTGATTTTATTCAACGGCGCTCAGCCTTTGCTCACACCTCCCCCTCCATTCTCCACACGACGACCAAACGTCTGTCAACGAAACGGCTAACTGGCTGTTGAATTGGGCAACGGCAGCGCCGTTGACGCCGGATGTAAAACAAAACTTACTAAATAGCATACAAAATGACATACCTACGTTTGCATTCGTGTGTGTGTCTGTATGTGTGCGAGCGTTAATATAATCATATATGTGTGTGTGTGTTTGTGTGTACCTGCGTACCTGTGCACACTGCGAACTAGTCGGGAAAGAGGCTGACGCCGCTGGCCACCGTTGGAATCATAGGCAGGAAACACTTGTTTATCTTAGCAGATCTTCTGAGCAATCCTAATCCAATCCCATCAGTTGCTATCCGTTCCCATCCAATCCTATCCGTTGCTATCCATTCCAATCTATTCCTATCATCTCCCATGCATTCCTATTTAATCTTATCCATTCCTATCCAATCCTATCCAATTGTATCCAATCCCATCCATTCCCATCTGTTCCTATACCATTGATACCCTTCTGTTTGGTCATAAGAGCTTCCATTATGTGACTGGTTGTAACATGGTTTGTCTTTTTGTCTATGTTGCAGTGGCCGACAACTACTATGGCAGCAGTGGGTCCAGCGGGGGAGGTGTCAATCCTGGCACGCCCGGAACGCCCAACTACCTGACAACGTCCTACTTCAATGCGCCAACGGCAGCAGCGTCACAGCGCAGCACCGCCAATGGTTTTGGCACTCATCAGCATCATTCCCTGCAACATCAGCAGCAGCAGCACGCGTCGCAGCAGCAACAGCAGCAGTTGTCGCACCACCAGCAGTTGCATCACCAGCAGCAGCAGCAGCAACAGCAGCAGCAGCAACAACAACAGCAGCAGCAGCAACAGCATTCGCAGTCGCAGCTGGCGGCACCGCAGCTGACGTCGACGCATGCCCATCAGCTGCACAGTGCAGCACAGCACACGCATTCCACAATTGCCAATGCTGCGGCAGCGGCGGCATCAGTCGTGAGCAGCAGCAGCGCCGTTGCAGCGGCTGCCATGCTCAGCGCTGGCGCCACGCAGAGCGTTATACAGCAGCCAGCGACGTCGAGCGTTAACTATGATCTCTCTTATATGCTGGATCTTGGCGGCTTCCAGCAGCGCAAGGCAAAAAAGCCCCGCAAGCCTAAACTGGAGATGGGGGTGAAGCGTCGCAGTCGCGAAGGCTCCACCACGTACCTGTGGGAGTTCCTGCTGAAGCTGCTCCAGGACCGCGAATACTGTCCGCGCTTCATCAAATGGACGAACCGCGAGAAGGGCGTCTTCAAGCTGGTCGACTCCAAGGCGGTCTCCCGCCTCTGGGGCATGCACAAGAACAAGCCGGACATGAACTACGAGACAATGGGACGTGCCCTGCGCTACTACTACCAACGAGGCATCCTAGCTAAGGTGGACGGCCAACGGCTGGTCTATCAGTTCGTTGATGTGCCCAAGGATATAGTTGAAATCGATTGCAACGGTGTCTGAGCAACCGCAGGCAATGGTGGCAGCGACAAGCGAGAGCGAGACAGCGACAACCAGAGATATAGAAAATGAGAGTGAAATGGAAGAAGCTGAAAAGCGGAGGAGCGGAAAATCGGAAAAGCGGAGAAGCGGAAAAGCGGGAAAGGAGCAAAAATAAGAGAAAGCATGTAAATAGACGTATTCTTACGGAATCGGTGGCAATAGAATGGAAGCTGAACCGGCTAGCGGCAATAGTAGAAATATATATGTATATGCACATATATATGCACATGCATATTCATATATGTGTGTGTGTGTGTATATGTGCATAAATATATGAGATAGACGTGAGGAGGATTTTTGTACATGTTGAGTTTTTCTAGGTCTAAGGACAGATCAGATTTAAGGAGTTGTATTCTATTAACGGAAGAGAGCGGAAGAGTATAAATTACATAGTTGCTAGGCATATGCATATATACCCAAAATATATATATATACCGATCTGTACCGAGTATATATATGTATATACGTACTAAATTTTATGTATACACAACAAAAGGTTATAAATCGTTTCGGTAGTAATTAATGATCTATTCATTGGCTTTAGTGTTTTAACTGTAAAATTTAATTAATTAACTATTATTACAATGCATATTGTTATTATTATTATTGATTATTATTATGATTATTATTATTATTATTATTATTATTATGATTATTATTATTATTATTATGATTATTATTACTATTATTATTGATTGATTGATTGATTGATGATTGAAGATCGATGAAGAATTCTTATTGATATTTGATATGTGTATGTGAAAACTTATAGCTACGAATTATTGTATACCTACAAAGCCTAGCATAATGTATATAAGTGTGTATGTACATACATATATATATATACATACATATGCATATGTACATATGTGTATATATATATGTACATATACACTCTAATTAATGTATATTTAATCACCCTGTGCCCACTCCTCGACCCCCTCCACCACAAATCCCCATACAGCCCATGCACCCCATGCAGTTACAATCACCAATACATTGACACTTCAATGTTGATGTATATGTGGCACCGACCTCTGCGAAAGGTAGTTCAAAGTTATAACTGTATTTGTGCGCGTTACTGGGCTCATTGTTTTTGTTGCTTATTTTATAATGAGATGAGGAAATATTTGATAGTTTTAATTAGGCTTACGAATATCGCTAGTTTATTTATTTAAGAGCAATTTTTTTTGTTTTTTTTACTGTCCACACCCTGCCTACCCCTTCAGCATCCACAGTGCACACTCTGGTGAAATCTTTTCTTGTAATAAATATTTCATAAGTTATTTTTTTATGTACATTTAAAGAACAGGAATACCCACAATAGCCACAAGTACAGCAAACCAACACTTGACACACTGTTACACAGGCGCATTTCACGAGGCTGTACTGTACACAAACTTCAACTCAATCTCTCTCTCACTCTCTCTTTCTGTCTCACTCTCTCTACCTCACTTTTCTGACTCTCCCCATCCCTCTTTCTCTCTCTTTGTCTCTCTCTCTCTAAGCTTTCCTTCTATCAAAGAGATAGCATAATTTCAGTCAGAAGAATCCCAAGTACAGCCTCCGACAAATGAAGAGCCCACAACTTAAAAAAACAAAACAAAAAAGAAAAAAAACAAAAAGAAAGAAAGAAAAACACTTAAAAAATGAAAACTTAAGAAAAACGAAGAAAACAATTTACTTTTGGTCTGAAGTTCATGTCTGAAATAGTTTTGTAAACGTTACACTGCCAAAACTAAAACCAACGCAATACCAATAGACAGTTCCATGTCCTGCAACTGCAACAAAGGCAATTCTCAATGCAACACTCAAACACTCAAACAATCAAACACACACACACACACACACACACACATACAAAAACACAAACAATTTCCAAACACTGCCCAAATGTGCAATCTCTTAAATGCATAAACTAAAAATAAAAATGAAGAAAAACTAAAACTAAACTAAAACTTGCAAAGGAAATTAGTAGAAAGAAAGAAAGAAAGAAAGAAAAAAAACAAAAAAAACCAACTCCTAGTTCTATTCTTTACGATATTTCTTTTATTTGTAGTTGCGTTCTCTAAGTACCTTTATCTTTATCTATTATTATGTGTATGTCGAGCAACAGAGGAAGGAGTTAATGATGATAATATTTTTTTTGCTTTTTGCAATTATTAAGTAATTATGACGAAGTTGAGCTAATGATAATGAAGACGATGATGAAGTTGAAGTTGAAGTTAAAAATGATAATGATAATGATTATCATTATAATTATGATTATGATTATGAGGAGGATGATGAGGAGGTTGATGATCATGAAAGATTAATTTGAGGATGAGGATGATGATGATGGTGATGATGATAATGATGATGATGATGATGATGATGATGATGGATAATAATAATGGTAATAAACAAAGTGAGTTTTGAGTTTAACTCTGTTTATTGTAAACATTTTTTATGATTATTTTTTTTTATTATTATTAAAATAAAATTATTATTTCAATATGCATGAGTTTTATTTGACGAATTTACGAATGTTATCGACGTTACACCACGCTCGATAATTGATTGATTGATTGATCGGCCGATTGGTCGATCATAAACGAATACAAATATTTGCAACCCGCTACAAATTTGAAATCTACATATACCTCCCATTAAAAGTACATAAGACAAGAGTTACAAACAATTATATAAGCATATACATACATATATATATATATATACACATATATATACATATATATATATATAAAATAGATATAGACCCAAAGTCTACATATATATATATAGTATACACAAGCATATTTATTCGAACGCCAGATTGAAGAATATTTTAGATCAATTTACGAGTAGATGATGCATTTTGTAGCTTAAGGCGCACACTTCATTTACTCGTGCGACGCGAACTCTTGATTAATGTAAGGACTCAGTTTTTGAGGTTTCGAATGTGTGAGGTGAGAGGTGAAAAGCGAAAAGTGAGAAGTGAGAAGTGTGAATGGCAAAAAGGTAGAATGTGAGGAGAAAAGGAGATGCAGCAAGTGCGTTTATATGTCTATCTGAATATTATCATTATTACTACTACTTATTATATAGACTCTAAGACGAGTATTGAAATCTTAATCACAATCTAATGAAAAAAAATATATTATATATACATATAAAAAAAAAAAAAAGAAAAAATGCAACGACGCTAAACAAATGCGAAATCCAGAGAAATAGAAAGTGTTACCTAAGACACACGAAAAACAGAACCACTTGTACACCTCGAAATCATAGATAATGAATCGTTTTTTTTATATATATAGTAATACTCTTTAAGGCTTAGGGAGACACAATTAATAATAATAGAAAAAATGGCATCGAATCACTCGAATTCTTAATGTTCAACGCAACCAAAAAGAAAAAAAAAAAATGAAGAAAAAAAGATGAGAAATCATTTTTGGAAACGCCAAGTTATAGTGCACTGTAACTGTATATAAACAACTTCTGGACCTCATGTTTCACTTATTAGTCATAGTTATATATATACACATATATACATATACATATATCTATATGTGTAAGAATCTACTTATGTACACCATTTACACCAATTACTTGAGTGTATTTGTTAAATTGGATCGCAAGGAACCAATACCAAAAAATGCTGGATAAGACCAACTAATTTAAATTACATATTTATATATATATACATATATATAGGTATATATATGCATATATGTATGTTTATTATTACAACGCTTGAGAAGATCTATGCGGGATTTAGAGAAATTAAGAAATTTACTTACTTTAAAAGCAATTAGTTATAAGTTGGGATCGAGACAATTTATGAAGTTTGATATTGAATGCAATTCAGTTGGGATTTTCCGGAAAGGTCTCCAATAGTTAGTTGAAATGGACGTTGGGTTGGCAAAGGTTTAAGTGAATCTGTTGAAAAGATAATATGTAGTTTATAAATACAAATATATATATATATACATATATATACCTTCTTCTTATTATTAATATTATTATTATTAAATGTGTGTGCATCTATACTTAAGAATTATGTTACAAATAGAACATTTCACCAATGTATTTTTTTTTTTTTTTTTTTTTTTTGAAATCATGTATATTAAACAGACGGAAAAACTAACGTCTGCATTGAAATCAGCAAATGCGAGCCACAAATTAGAATTTAGAGTTTAATATGGGAAAAGAGCCGACAGCAATGGAATGTGTAGGTGATTTAATGGGTCGAGCATGCAAGGCTAGAGGATTCATTTTTAAATGAACAAAAAACATAAACAAAAAATATAAAAAAAAAACCAATAAAAAACCAAAAAAAAAACAAAGAAGTAATAAAAAAGAAAGAAGAATAAAAAAGAAGCAAAAATTAAATATTATATTAATTTGAGATTTGAAAACAAAAAAAAAAATGCTAGCATAATTATTTAATGTTATGGCAACGTTAGAGTTTTAAGATTTTTAGCTAAATTTTGTATATTTTAATCTACTGATTGCTATAACAAAAAAAAAAAACAAAACAAAACAAACATACTTATATATTATCTGTTTTATAAATAACATAAATAAATGAGACTAAAACAGAAGGCCACTTTTTATTTATTTGGAACTAGGAATCACGTGGAATCAGTGAATCAGGAATCAATGCTACGTACAGAACACTGTTCGCAGGGAAAGTGAGCACGACTTAAGGCGCCTTAATAAATGCAACGCAACTTGCGCCTGCCGCAGACCTTTCAGATCACCCGTTTTTTATTATGCACATATACTTAAACCTTTTTAGATTTTGCTTTCGGCAGCAACTAATATACACTTAGTATAATAATAATGAACCTAATATAAATGCATACACACCTTTAAATAACACCTTTTAACTGTTTAACAAAGTCGGCTTAATTTTTTTCCGAAATAACGGTAACGGCGACTTGGACACAAATTATTGAAAACCAAGCATGCCAAGAGTTGTTTACAAATATTTAACATGATAACAATAAGTCAAACAAAGACAGTCATTCTCGTTACATTCTTGTGTCTTTCGTAATTGTTAATAAATTATTTACTTCAAAGTTTTCTTAATTTTGGAACTTCACTTATCGTCCACCATCAGCCCGCGCGAAAACTGCCATTCACAGGAAAGAAATAAGTGCTGTCCATCTAAGTGGTAAGTGTTTCTTAAGACCAAATCTAGTATTTTTGTATATAAACTTTTATGTACCGCATCCAAACTAAAAATAAGAATTATATTGCTAAAAATACCCATCTTAATATAAGAATCTTTTACTAAGAGCATCTTTAAGTTTTATTTGGTCAAGCGCTAGTATAATTTTGATAGGTGGCAACACTAATCAATGTTTGTAAACAAAAGTGTGGCGTGAATGTATTATCGATGTTTTGACATATTTCGTTGAGAATTGCCAGGTCATTTACAAAGAGTTGCCACCTAATTTAAATCAGATTTCAGTATAATCGAATGTAATTTGTACAGCTGAATTGAAGTCAAATTTAGCTCTTGTTATATTGTAAAAAAAATTCATTTTAAATAATCATTATTTGCATTGCCCATATTTCTAGTCCGTAACTATCGACACGTTGTCTCGTGTAATAGCTACAGATTAAAACTATCAATGACGTAAATAACAGTGCGATATATCGGTATGCACTGCTATTGACATTAGAAAACATACCAATGTATGATATCGATAGGCACAAACGACTGCGACGGCCATACTGTAAATACATATACATACATACATTTTTTTCTTTTTGTGTCATTGTGCGTTCCAAAACCAAAATCACATTTTTGCGATGCATTTGCATTGCAAATAGTAGAACAAAAATGAGATGTTTTCGTGCGGAGTTAATGGAGTTAAAGCAATGATAACAATGAATTAATGTTAAAGTTGCATAACAAACGTCGGGATCGTAAATGTATGTACCTCGTTGAACAGTCGCAATTTCCAGAAAACCACATATACACACACACACGTACACATTCTCACTCACACAAACATATACACAAGCACACACTCAACGCCATCAAAACACCAGTAAAAGCAGATTTTTGAATGGCTTAAAAAGTGTAAAAAAAAACTCTCAAACAAACGAAAACTATATAAAAACAAATCGAAATTGTTTGTGCATATTAATTATTTTATAGCAAATGTGTTGTGGCAGCCGCACAAACAGACGCGCAGCATTCGCAGCACAGCCAGCGTCAGCCACCTTTCCCTCCTCCTCCGTCAATCATCAATCAACGCCACAAGCAATACCTATACCAATACAAGCGCATCTGCCCAAGTTGACAAAGAGACGAAAAGATACTCTTCTTCTTTGTACAGTTCCTACGACGACAACGTTTGACTTGGACTTGGCCGCCAAAAGCCGAGACATCAAGGAAAATTATCAAGAACTTAAGTGTTCATTTGGCGCCGCATCGTCTTCGGTTCCTCTAGCTCACGAACAACAAAACAGCGAAGAGGATAGGAACAACAACAGCTTCAAAACAACTGGAACGTGTGTAGGTGTGTATTATTGTGCGTGTGAGAAATGAGTCTTTTGGCAACGCCTGCGGGCGTTCCAACGTCCGCCTCCAATTCATCAGCATCGACAAATAACGCCGCCGGCACCAACAACAGCAACAGCGGCAGCGGCGGCAACAACAATAACAATAACAACAGCAGCGGCAGCAATGCCAGTGGAAGTAGCGGCAATAATAATAACAACAACCTGCCTTTCGAAAAGGATAAGATATGGTACTTCACTAACGAACAGCTGGGCAATTCGCCAAGCCGGCGGTGTGGTATCAAAAGCGACGATGAGCTGCATTACAGACAAATGACTGCATACTTGATACAGGAGATGGGCCAGAGGCTGCAAGTGTCCCAGCTTTGTATAAATACTGCAATCGTTTATATGCATCGATTCTATGCGTTCCACTCGTTCACACATTTCCATCGCAATTCCATGGCATCGGCCAGCCTGTTTCTGGCCGCCAAAGTGGAGGAGCAGCCGCGCAAACTGGAGCATGTGATAAGAGCAGCCAACAAGTGCCTGCCACAGACAACCGAACAGAACTACGCTGATCTCGCCCAGGAGCTTGTCTTTAACGAGAACGTACTCCTGCAGACGCTCGGCTTTGATGTGGCCATCGATCATCCGCACACTCATGTGGTGCGCACTTGCCAGCTGGTCAAAGGTAGGCACCATGCTCCCAAATATATCCCAAATTCCAAAGCACTTGCCGTTTGGCTTGTTGCTTATGTAAAGTAATTGTCAACTGATTACTGTGATATATTTTAGCATGCAAGGATCTGGCTCAAACCTCCTACTTTTTGGCCTCGAACAGGTATGGCTAACTGAGTATTCCAGGGTATCTTACATGGTACTGGTCTACTATATCAACCGTATGGTATTCACACGAGCTTGTATGTGCGTGCGTGCGTGTATGTAAGCGTGTGTGTGTGTGTATGTTCGTTCCCGCGGCAATGGTGGTCATAATTGAGATGGCATTGCTCTGCCTTCCAAATGTCCTTATACCTAAACTGGTACAGCACCCACACTCGACACACATTTATGGCCACGGTAAATGACGCGAAGCGATTAACAAAGATCACATCCCAAATTCTAAGTATATTACCTGCCGAAAAGGTCCCTCTAAACTAGTGATAATCCGGGAAAACCGACCGACGAACAGGAATTTACGTTAGCTAATAAAAATATTGGGATATCACAACTCTGCTTGAATTTATGCCACCAACCGGGGGTGCTTTTTACATACACACATGACTTTAAAGATGTTCAATTCGCGGTACCCTGTTGTTTGCAACTTTAGCTATAACGACACCCTGTTTCTTGGAATATCATCAACCGCGCGCTCATAAGAAGTTAATATCATTTCCTTGTTGTATCTGTAACGATTATAAGACGCCAGAATCGCCAAAGAACTTGTAGAACTCTGTTTGAGAGAAAATAAAGACTGACCTTAATACAATAATTGAAATATTTGTAATTTCCGAGCGAGGGGATTGGGTCAATTGCCAAGATTTTCGAGATTGCCTAGTGACCAACGAAATACCGACCGACCGGCAACTTGGGGGACACAACGTTCGTAGATGGGGGAAAGCGGCAGAAAGAGGCAGAAAGAGGCAGAATCCCGGAATGAAATATTACACACGCACACACACATACACACACGCGTGCACCTGATAATGTTTATAGCAATTATTTAAAATGCATTCTATCCCATCTCATCCTTAACCCAATCCCACCGGCAGCCTGCATCTAACCTCGATGTGCCTGCAATATAGACCAACGGTAGTTGCCTGCTTTTGCATTTATCTGGCCTGTAAGTGGTCGCGATGGGAGATACCCCAGTCGACTGAAGGAAAGCACTGGTTCTACTATGTGGACAAGAGTGTGTCGCTGGAGCTGCTGAAGCAGTTGACGGACGAGTTTATTGCAATTTACGAAAAGAGTCCGGCGCGACTCAAGTCGAAGCTGAACTCGATCAAGGCGATTGCCCAGGGAGCCAGCAACCGCACCGCGGCCAACAGCAAGGACAACAAACCGAAAGAAGACTGGAAAATGAGCGAGATGATGAAGGGATATCACTCGAACATAACAGCACCGCCGGAACTGATGAACGGCAGCGATAGCCGCGAGCCGTCCTCACAGGCAGCTCTGTTACCGCCTCCGGCTATGGTCCCGCCGCAACAGCGACGCAGCGAGAGCAGTCATTCACGCTCGTCGGTAAGCGGTGCATCAGGTAACTCATCATCTTCTACCTCCAGCTCATCCAATCACAAGTTGCCAAATTATCCACCCCCGCCCGAGGGATTTGAAAGTAAGTATCAGATCATCCATTTGAGTAGGAGAAATCATTGCATCTCAACTCACATCTCGCTTCCCGATTCCCATAGATCACAAATCCAAGCCTGGCTACAGTAGTCGCTCAGCCTCCAGCCATCCGTCGAGTTCATCGTCGTCGGCGCAGCGAGGAAGCAGCAGCAGTTCTTCCTCAGGCAGCAGTCAACGCAGCTCCTCCAGCCAGCAGTCTGGACGACCGTCTATGCCAATGGATTATCATAAGACTTCGCGTGGCATGCCGCCTGTGGGCATGCCCTCACATGGAACTCACAAGATATCCTCCTCAAGCTGTAAGCAGCTGCCGCCGCCGTCGCTTATGGACAACCGCAATAACTCATCCGCCTCAAGTACATCATCCTCAGCCATCGTGTCTTCCAAAGACATCAGCAAATCGAGCTCCAGCAGCAGCAAGATGTATGCCAATGCTCCGCCAGCCTATAGCAATAGCGGGCAGCCGAATCCGCTGATGTCACGCGGTGGGTACCAAAACAGTGCCGCCGGCGGTGGAAGTAATGGTGCACCACCATCCAGTGGCTATGGCAGTCATGGTTCGCATCGAAGTAAATCTGCCGCGTTGTCCAGCTCCTCGTCATCCGTCCATAGTATGCCGCCTTATGAGCAACCGCAGTCCTACGGCCAGAGCCAAGGTGTTCCCAACTACAATCATCTGCAGCAGCAGCAACAGCAACAACAACAACAGCAGCAGCAACTGCAGCCACTAGAAGCTGCTCCGCCGACAATGACACAGCCCCTACAGCAGCTCACTAAGGGGGGCACATCGCTGTTTAGTCCCGAGTGGAGCGATATTAAAAAGGATTCGCATTTCAATGGGCTGCTGCCGCCACCACCGCCGCAGCCA